>JAOWBC010000904.1:15985286-15999890 GCA_028566105.1 Hypoplectrus providencianus | reverse complement strand
TAGATGTCTTTGATGTCGTCACAGGTGGTCTCAAAGTGAGTCGTGGCGTCGTATGAGCGGGAGATGAAAATCTGGAGAAAATGAAGTCAGAGGGGCCTTAGTTCAAGTATTTTGTAGAGATAGAGAGATAGATGAGCAGTAAAGCAACTATAATACTTGCATAAACAGTAATTGTTCTCCATCACATATCATTTGATTTTCTTTGTTACACACAGAAGGAAACAGACTACAGAAGTGTTTCCTGTGCGGGCAAATTTTGCTGACACAACGTTCCCTGCTTACACATTACCGCAGCAAAAAAAGAAGAGCAATGCAAAAATGGCACACTCTTAAATAACTGCAACATTCCATGACTAAAAAGAAAAAATAATTTTCTTCTGCAACAATCCAACTTTGGGCAAGGATATACATAAAGGCTGTCAACGGTGTTGATAAATGTTTTTGAATATGAACTGATGAATTTGTAAGTATTGCAAACAATAAAAGGCAATTACAATCTATTTTGTGTGTGGTAGTGTAACTGGTTGGTAAACCTAAAACCCAACTGTCAGTTCTATATTATCTGCTGATTGAGTTAACATGTGTCATCCTTGTTATTGTTAACATCCTGCCATTGGCTGTAATGTGGCCCTGACCACTCTGTCATCACAAAAGTCTTGAGGTCAAATTAATAAAACACAGAATTACTTATTTTACTGCCATAACTATTGTTGAGTTTATTTCTAATGCATATTTACCAAATAACTGTCACTGTTAAATTTATAAGCTACCTAAATTTACAAAATTAACATTGGACAGATGATAAAAATAAATAAATAAAAATGTGAAGCTTGCAAACGATTAGTCCTGCCCACGATTTTCAGGTGGAAAGAGAAAATCACAACAACAGGAGGATATTTTTATATTCTGATGAAGTCACTGCTACAATGCAAAGCTGTGGTTAAATGAGTGGACACAATTGATAATAACTTATTGAGCTGAGTCAACTAACTGTAGAGTAAGAGAACCTACCTGGCTGTCAGCGCCCATGTCAGTGGGGGCATACTGGTCACTAATGCTGACAAACTTCTGCTCGATGGGCGTCAGCAGGTCCAGGGCTGGCTTGATCTCGTTCTCTGGGTCGCTTGTCTCCACTGTGGTGCTGACAATGGCGATGTATTTTCCCTGTGCTGCCACGTTGTGAGCCGAGGAGATCATACAAACGTAGATGTCTGGAAACCAAAAACACCGGGGTAATGTGTGGTGGTTTAGTTGTGGATATGCTAAACTATCATTATGTCATCATGGTTGTTGTTAACAAGGTACATTAAATTTGCTTCAGCTTGCAGTCAATGCAAAGTCTCTCCACTAACCCTATAACCGTCTGTTTAAGTCAGAGCCGTCATGTTGGATTTCACACATTTATCACCACCTCTGTAGTTTCCAACCACAAGTTGATTGTACAGAATAATCAGATATGACAAGAACATTATCTTGCTTCCTTCTTATGATGTATTTAATTTAGGTCATAAAGAAATGTAATACTATAAACACTTGAACTTATTTCCTGTGTGCGCTCACCATGCTTCCTGTTGACCTGATTCTGGGGGATGATGATCTGGCAAGAGTTGACGTCGCCGGTGTTTGCGATGGGGTGTCTCAAGATGCAGATGACTCTGATCACCTTACCCACTTTGGTAACACGATCCTGAATGTAGCTGGGGTCACAGATCAGCTGCTTGCATCTAGCCATCTGTGTTGGGCAAACAGCCAAAGGTCAGAGGTGAAAAGGAAATGGTTTCCCCGCAGGGGACATTTTAAATGACAAAAAATACTCCGTTATGATTCATATTGTATTTATGCTTTTTTTCCCCCCAGATAAAAAGCAAATCTACTCCAACTACATAACTGAGAAAGTCCGGATCTGGAATGGAACCTGTCCACTACCGATGCTTGTGTGCTAAGTTTACTGGTGAAAAGTAGCGGTGGTTTAAAGAGATAATTTGATGAAAGGTAACAAAAATTACTTTTGACTTTCAATCAACTGAAACAAGAACAACTATAAAAGGAATACTTTTTCTCTATATACATAACAAAGGAATCCAACACATCTGAGAGCAAAATGCTCACCTCTCCCTCAGACTTGACTCCCACCACCTTCCCATTCTCCACCACGATCTCGTCTATGGGCTTGTTCAACATGTACGTCCCACCATAGATGGCACTCAGCCTGGAAAGGAAACATAACGTGGGAGTTCCTATTACAAAATCAGCTGAATGAATTGTAGTGGCAGGCATAATAATTTGACACAAAACTGCATTGAACAGAAGGATATTGAATTGAAACGGGCCCTAAACAGACATGTATTTTGTTTCAACATTTTGTGTGTATCCATGTACGTAAGCAGATACTTGGTGTATGTGCGTGTGTCTCAAAGTGAAAGTTCTGAAACTGGTGTGAAAGTGTTGTGTGAGAGCAATGTTGGCTGCAATGTTGCTGCTTAGAAAGAGCACACCAGTGAATGTATAGTCGATCTACTAAAAGTGCTTGTAAGTTCCTGACAACATCATGAAAACATGGAGATTGATAAGAACACCAAGTCAACATGCCAATAACTTCCTTTGTACTGATAGTAACTGTGATGTTTTGGCTGTGAAAGGTTGTGTTTCACACTTCTGATGGGGCCAACTACTACAAGAATAACACCTTTAAGAACAATATTTACTTGGCAAATTTAATATGCTGAAAATTTAATAATAGAATAAAACAAACATTACAAATGTGCATTTAAGGGAGAGTCCTCTACCTGGCAAAGCCTTGTGGTAGTTCTCCCAGGCCGTACAGTGGGTAGAGGTATGGGCTCTTGCCATATCTGGCCAGAGACTCGCTGTAAAGCTTGATCCTGTTTATCGTTTCAATGCAAGGTTGATCCAGGTACCTGAGTGAGGACAGATGGAGCATGTTCAAAACAAACTGGTATCACATCCAAATTTATTCAGGTATTAGGAAAATAACATTCATTGTACAACTAGAAAGAGTATTTACTCGTCTGTGCGGTATAGGGCAAGGGAGTGGCCGGTGAAGTCCATGACATCTGCACCCAGATTATACTTTTTGTAAAGGACCCTCATGTTGTCTTTATATGGGTCAATGCCTTCAGTCGTTTTGGGGTTGTTTTCATCAAAGTTGGTGACAAACTGAAGGAAGTTTTTGAAGCGACGTTTCTCGAAAATCCCCATCAGACCTTTGGGAGAGGGATACATTACTGCTTAAATGCAAGTTCCGAAAAGAAAAGCAACATTTTTTTTCCAATTGACCTATTAAAAGACAAGATCAAACACATTTCCTTGCCATTCCCAAGGTGTCCCCATATCCAGTAGATAACTTACTAGATTGGAGAGCCTCTGTCTCAGTTGAGGGGACCTTATGGATTTTCATCCCCTTGTACACAAAGCTGCCCTCAATCACTTTAAAATCAAGGTACTGAGTCACCTTTGTGATCAGCAGCATGCGCACCAATTGACCTGAAGAAACAAGATAAAAATATAAAGGTTACTATCACAAAACCACAAAATTATGCTTATGCTTAATTCATGAAAAATTTTTTTTTTATCAATATCAACACTAAGTCCAAAATAACAGAAGTAACTCGTTTATATTCATGAATAATAGCTGTAGGCTCAGTCAATTTAATTGACAATGAAGATAGTTTGAACCAACTGGCAATGCCTATCTAGCGATTGTTGTTAGGCTTTTTCTGGGAGAAAAATGCTGCCACTGTGAATTGTAAAGTTTAGGTAGACCCCTTAAAGACAAAGGCAGTTTCAGGGTTATTTCAAAGCAGATGCCTAATCTGGGACCAGTTCTTGGCAATTCAATAGCAAAATAACAGGCTCTCAGCATGCAACACTGGTTCCGGAGCAGCACTAATTCTTTGCTGGTTTCAAACCACAAACGGCCTACATCAGGTCAATAAACAAAACAGTGCTGTTGGTTCCTGCAAGAGGATCATTGTTTTGTAGAGGAATGGGCGGCTTTTTAGAGTACACAATTATGTGGAGCAAAACCTAGAAGTTTCATTAACCTTCTAGCTTGCCGGAGCTATCTGTTCCACGAATGGTATTGGCCAGAACTCTGACACCTGAGCTCTTAAAGTAAGCTAATAGCTTATCAATATCTGGACTAATGGCAAATATTTCATGCAAACTTAAATGTTTTGGATGTCCAGAATCCCTAACTATGCTGACCATCTGTGGCTAGAGGTCAGAGGACAATCTCATTATAAAGGTTTACGTAAAATAGTGATGAGTGATCCAAGTCATACCGTTTGCCATTAGGAATTTAGGGATGAGGTCCACATTCCAGTCTCTGCCTTTTCCCATTGACTCAGGAGGTTTGCCTGGAAGGTTGAAGCGACTGTAGAGCTGTAGGGAGGCACAGAACCAGACTTGACTCACAGGCTTCAGTCACACATTTCGCATTCCAGGATTTAAGTAAGCAAGGTAACCAGTAAAAAAGGGGAACTCCATTAACAAGGTCAGTTAGTTATTGGGAAGTACAACTGCAAAGTGCATCTCTCGTGCAGCTGCAATGACCTGAATTATTCTCCTTTCAAAATCCCAGCTGTTGATTCCCTTCTGATGGTTAGAGCTAGCTTAATCCCATCATTAGTTTGAATATTTTTATTCAACCTGCAGCAAACTCTACAGCGGTCCTGATGCAGTCTTCTGAAGCATAGCCTTGGCTGTTTTGTTTTTAAACCCAGGGTGTTGTATTACTTTCCTAGTATTGCATAAAGATCCAATTAAAAAAAAGGTAGCAGTGGTTTGTATTCCCCTAGAATCCACTTGAACTTTACTTTGTTTTTCAATATTTCATTATTATGTTGCCTGATTGCCAAATGTAGATTACATTGCACTACCTTCCTTTTACATGAATGGAAGCAACTCTGGCACTTATTTCGTTTTGGAGACTTTATATTCAACTGTGACTAAAAGTTAAGCTTGCAGGGCCAGAGATGAACTTACATCGTCAAGAGGTGTGATGGAGGCACTCTCCGCTCCATAGTAGGAGTTGCGGTCCATGTGCAGAACCTTTTTACCCTTCACTGACATGATGCCTGATAGAATGCATTCCTGTTGAGAGAGCAGAAAAAGGAAGAGGATTTAGATCTAAAACATAATGCTGGAACATAGTTCTTAAGACTGTGAGATTATTTCTTAACTACACAGACAGCATCAACTTTCAAAGAGGAGGTTAAGGTTTAAACACACACACCCGGAAGCCACAGTGTCCCTGGTTCGATAAAACTGACAGGGGCATTTTAAAATAAGGGTCCCTTGCCTCTGCCCTCAAGAATTTTTAATGAAAATATTTTTTTTTCCTTGTTATGAATTCTTGAGTGGTCAAAAATGCTCCAATCCTGTGTCACAAATGATAACCCTAAAACTGCTGCATCAATTTATGGGACATTAGTAAGCTTGGGTACGGCCACCATATAAAAGACTATAAATTATATATTCAAAATGATCTGCATAAATCATGCTCAGTTTCCATGCATTTAGGCTGCTTTAACATTAAACCTGTGAAGGCTCAATCACATATTCTCCTGTGGGTCAACAACAGAATGAATTAATGCATGGCTCATTTTTCCTTGAGTCAGTGTCAAGGACGGCTTTGGAAACAGAAGCCTGAAGGAACTGTAAAATAAAAAATAAATAAATAAATAAGTTTAACAGACCCAAGATTACGACCAGGTACTGATTTATCAAAAAATCAAGTTCTGACACACCAAATACCAACATAATATCTGACATGCTTCTGTGGAGCCGAGAGGATGATTATAGCTTTCACATGGCTTTAAGTCTAAGAGACTTGGTTATGATGGGGAGAAATGTGCTTGTTTGCCAGACCCTGGAATTCACAGACCCAAGGCCATAATGCGATTACTGTGTGAATCATGTGACTGTGTGGACTTTACTCTAAAACAAGTTTTACTAATGAATTACTTAGGATATGGCAGTACATGGTATAACTTGTTTCTCACATGATGAAATCCATGCCTCAAAATTTTACTTGATGATGTCACCTTCACACCCAGTTTCAGGGTACATACTACATGCTTGACACTTATGACATTATAGTAACTCACATAACCTGTATACTGTCCCATGACAGACAATACCATCCTGATATGTTACAATGGGATATAAAACACATCTTCACTCAATCCAAGCATTAATTTCTACACTCTTGATGAACAGCAATAGAAATGAAAAAGCTTACAGGATAAAGGCGGATGTAGAAAGTTGTGACACTACTATCCTTTAACTCTGTTTACAATAAATCACCTAAATTACTAAGTAGGTCTATTTGGCACATTTTTAAACCAGGTAATCCCTCTCTTTAAGTAAACAATATCCTGTTTGGATAATACACAGGTAATCCTCACACTTAAACCACGCAGAGGGAAAACATGTACGGATATGGGATTTTTTTAGACAAAATAGATAAAGAATAAATAATAATGAAATAAACAATTATATAACACAACTTCAAAAACATTGCCAAGATGTGATTACTGCATGGTATGTTCTGTAAAAAACATCAGAGGTGGAATGTAGCTTATGTATATTTACTTAAGTACAAATCTGAGGTACTTGAGTATTTACATTTTATGTAGCTTTATGATGATACTCCTCTACATTTTAGAGACAAATATTGTAATTTTCATTCCTCTATAACATACTGACAGCTTGAGCTCTTTTTCAGGTCAAGATTGAAAATAAACACATAACCATTTCAATATGAATACACATTTTTACAAATTAAATCACATTACAGTATGTAAATAGTCAAAATGATCCCTATCTTGAACATTAAAATGCTGATTTTTAATTGCATCAATAATAATAATCTAATATCTGTAACATATATATATATATATATATATATAACAGACTGAGTGGGTTCATTCTGCACATCTACTTTTACCTTTGATATTAATACTTCTGTACTTTTACTTCAGTAAGGTTTATTGCAGGACTTTTGCCTGTAGTGGAGTAATTTTACAGAGTTGTAGTCATATTTTTACTAAAGAAAGAGATCTGAATACTTTCCCACTACTGATGTTTTTCATATCAGCACATATCAAGCAATATAAACACATACCTTTATATGCCAATGTGTACCTAATATGCCAAGATCGGCCGACAGTATCCACCAACTAATGATGCTTATATATATTGTGGCAAGCAGAAGTGGTGATTTGACTTTACACTGAATTGCCTTCTTCATAATGTCAATGACAGTCCTGCCTCTCCACATCCTGCAACATTTTAAGCTAGCTGCATAGGTGCTCTCCCGAAATAACACATGCCCCAATGAAATTGGATCATGTCTATCTGTAAACATCTTGTCTACTGTACAATTCTACATTGCCACTGACTTGAAAGGACATCTATTCCAGTTACACATGTATCTCTATAGACAGAGAACTTCTGATGTGTCACCATCACCCCTTTCAGGTGACATGTGACTGATCCGACCTACTGCTGCTTATATAAATACAGGCTTTGACACAGAGCCGCAGGCAGCCTAGTCATCACTACCTCAGCCAGATAGTAGTGGCCGTGCTGACAGAGAGGAAAACACACTGATCCACTGTACAGCCAGCCAGAAAATTAAGCCAATAGAAACCATTGGGACCAAAGGCCCAGTCACACTTTAGTTTTTAACACATAAGACCCATAAAAATCAGAAAGAGCGTGACAGGCAGCAAAGTGCAACACAGCAGACCAGAGCTGGATGTGTCTCACATGACAATCACAGCAGCACTATATGAGCTTTGATTTTGCCACACTGAACATTTCTGAAACATTTACAGTGAGTGCTTCAAGTCACAAGAATCTGTTCGAATTTTCATTTCGTAGTTGCACAGCAGATTAAAGTTCTTCATGCAAAACATGTGATCAGCTTATAAAATTGATTAGAATGTTATGGCTTCAGAGGATTTTTTTATTTTGAAGACAATCATCTACAAGTATGTGATAAGTAAAGCTAACGTTGTAGTGCAAATCTTTAGGTTTTGTACATCCTTTGTGATTGTAGTATAATTTCTTGATTGCCCATGCGTGACACTTCTGACTTCCATTACTGCTTTTAACATGAATGAATGCAAGCATTGTGTTCATTTCCTTTCCTTAAATACCATTTCCTCCTTTCGATAGAAGCAGCTGCAAACTTCTAACTTTAGTACTGTGAAAAGAATTTGGGCTAACATACGATGTAGACTTGAAAACAATTAACTAATTCACCTTAAAAAAAAAAAAAAAAAAATGACTGGTGGATATTAGTCTATGGTTTAGTTTATATTCTTACTCTTGCTTATCTTTATTTACACAGTGCTTACATTTTTTTTTCCCCAACCCAATTGGATTTCTAGATATAATGTACAGTAGTGTCAAATAATGTTAAATATGATTTAATAAGTACTTGATAATCCATTTGTTTCAAGCCCCAACAGACTTTTAAAGAATGATGAAATAAATGAAATGAAATAAATAATGTTTTATTCAACACAATTTTTCCAAAAAAGAGAAAGCTTTGTTAGCCTTTAACAGGCAGTGGCTGACACAGCATTGAAGCTATAAGACATTCAGTAATACTCATTCTAAAACTTTGATGGTCGTTAGGTCTTTAATTGAAGTTTTTGAAATAGGTAATTGAGATATAAGGGAAACCTGAAAATCAATGGCAATTTATATACCCCAACATAAAGTCTTCTGTTTTGTCTGACTAACAATCTAAAACCTAAAGACATGCAGTTTACTTTCACATAAAACAAAGAAGTGAAACACATCGGCAGGTGTTAGAAACTCAAATCAAGGAAAATCTGGTATTTTTTGCAGAAGTAGCTTCACAATTGAAATAATATTAAACTGTTTCACAGCTCTGACTGGCGAATATTATTCCACTACACTATTGATAGTTTCGCTTTTTCTCTCCTTCTATCCCTGGTATTTTCCATCAGTCATTTCTTAAGATGATGTAAAACCACCACTGTAGTCTCTGTGTGGTCCTCAACCCACAACTTCCTCAGCCGCTGGAATGCCAACCTACTCACTTCTTTGTCTACAGGCAAGAAGCTCCTTACTTGGAATCATCAAGAGCATCATGAGGTGAACCAGACTGCGTTTAGGTACAGTCTGATATCTTGTGCCAAGCCACTCCCATCATGTGTCTTTAGTAGTGGACAGATGGGACACCCCATCCCCCAGTTACTTAACCCAACGACATAGAGAATGTGTCTCTGGTAGTAGAAAATATTCAAATCAAAATAGTACACTAGTTCTTGTGTTACTATTTTCTATATCGTGTTGAATAAGTTGTCATAGCATTGGTAATTCAAGCATGTAAAATTAAAAAGGAATCTGTCAGATATAGTATGGTACGTCAAGTCACGTAAATTGCATAACTGAATTACACCCATATTAAGCTACACTGCGGTTTACCCTCTTTAAGGCTTGCTGATAGTCAGTTTTGTCAGTTTACTAGGTTTACAGAGTACTTGCAGTGTACTTTCAGTTCCTCAGTCTTCGTGGAACCACACCCAACTATGATCTAAATCAACACCCAGTCCACCAAAACCTTAAGCCAGTCCCCTTTCTGCTTGCCTGCTCCCTCTGACTGCACTTGGCCTGAGGAAAGATATTTTAAAACTCTGTGACTGCCGTCATAACGGAATATCAGTTTATAGAAACTTAGCAAGGCTGTGTTTAACTGCAGACGATATAATGATTAAAACTTTGTATGAGTCAAGAAACTGCCTCGGAGCAGACAGGAAGCTGCCTCTTGGCATCGGGCACCTCCATGTCATGCTTCAGCCATGTAAAATTGACAGCAAGTCAGGAGGCCTGTCAGGAAGTACAATTTTCTCTCTGAGGTTATGATATTGTCATTGCTGACAAACTTAATATACTGCTAAACAACCCCTTAGCATATGCAATTAGCTCAGAAATTGCCACTATTATGGTAAAAGAGTTTCTTTTGCTTTCGATACAGTAGTTTAGCGACGCCTACGTTTAACTCCACTGCTGAAGTCTCTCTGACCGACAGTTACAAAGTCCGGCTTTTGTTTCCCAAATGTATTCTCGTTTTACTAATAAAAGTGCTGGTGCTTCATTTACTTTATGACAACTCCTTAGCTTGCATACGAAGACGCACTTTTAGCTTCTAGCCTGTTGAGTCCACCAGCACGGACAGAAATGGAACAAAACTTTTGATAGCTTCAGTTAGTGAGCTACTTCGCGTATTCACTACTTTCACAGATAAGTAGCTAGCTTTGATAAAGTTACACTAAGGCGGAGATAAAGTCAACAAACGAACGGACAAGCACCGTGTACGAAAGATTAATCTGAAACTGACACGTCGTTATTTTGTTGTTGGCAGGCTAATTAGTTAGCCTAATTTAGGTCAGCTAAAGCTAGCAGCCTAATCATCCGCGTATAATCTTATCTTGACTGAAATACTGGCGCCCAACTGCCGGTAAAGTAAGTGAGCTCGTGCATTCAACGTGAACAGAATAGTGATCTTATGAGCACAACAGCAGAGTGTGAGTTAAAGATATCTTGAGTAACATTTAACGTTAAGTAACGTTAATCTCTTCAGTACTTGCGGATATCACTGGCTAACAGTTAGCGGTAGCTACTTTGCTCACAGTCTCCATTAGCGAACAGGTAGTCGCTCACTCACAGTTAGCTGCTAAACTAGCTACTTAGCGCTAGCTCGGCTGATTAGGCCTAGTTAGCTCAAAGCCAAACTGCCAAGCGCTAACTGCGTCGGTAACAGGTTGCAAATCACTTCCACGCTGAGAAAAGCAATGTTTGATTTTTTCTTACCGTGAGCCCGGTGCCCAGCACGATAACGTCGTATTCTTCATTCATTTTTCCAAATCTTTACTCCTCCGTTCCTGAATATCGGGAAAGAAGAAAATGGAGATCTGCGGGGTTGGAATGAGAAGGGGCTGCGGTTCAGCGTCAGGCGCTTCGGGGGCGGGGCTTCACAGCTGTCAATCACTCGGAAGTAGAGGCGCATGTATGTATAAACTTATGACCTTAGGAAAAAAATAATAATAATACGCCATACCTTTTTAGTTATTTTTTTTGTTTTGTTTTGTTCTGGTGGCTAACATGTAATGTAATGTCTCCATGTAATGTTTGGACATCTCTTAAGATTTAAGTTAGTTATTAGTTTGCAGTACTTTTTTTTTTTTTTATTGTTGAATACCATTTCCCACCCTCTGTGGTGAATAGTCATTCTCATTCAATTAAGTTTTACCTATTAAAATGTATATTTTTTCTGGAAATCAAATTGTAAGAGGGAATCCGGCTGCAGTGTAGACTTATTTCACTATTTGTGTTACCAGAGTGGACAAGCGTTATGTTGTCACATCTGTTTAGTAAACCCAGTGACGTTCACAAAGTTAGCCTCTGTATTTCTCACCAAGTAAGATTTACAGGACTGGGTATAGGGCCCACCGTCAGTCAACAAGGCATTTAAAGACATGGATATCTAACATCATTTAGGGGCCTAAAACCACATTCAATGCATGTGTAGCATGGATAAACCTAATTTTGACAAACAGTATTTTCATACAGAAAGTGATACACACCATGCAGCCATACAGACTAGAATTATCAGATGTGGTGTGTTGTGCTAATGTTAAATGCTTTTGTCTCTGTCATCCCAGACTCTGTGCTGGCAGGCGAGAGATTCAAGATGATATCAGTATATTATCACACAAAATCATAAACAGGCAGCGGAGCATATCCGTAGCATGTCCAATCATGTCTCAACCTCATTGAGTTGGCTGACATTTCAGCACAAACACCATTATGGCATGTTAAAGTTATTTCGGAGAGACACTTTTCAAGTTACTGCAGGCTAGGTGAAGTTTATGGCACCACAGTCAGCTCTGGCATAACTATAAACCACCAAAGCAAATTTTTCATTGAAATATTGCAAATTGATTCCCCAAATTCTCTCATTCAACAATACACCTCGATGCACAGGACTGGTAAAGATTTATTGCAATCTTCACAACCTAAACTGATTGACTTCAAGCACATTACATGTATATTATCATTTACTTAAATAAGGGTTACACAACCAAGAGGAAATCTGTTGTGATCACACTGTTTATGATGGGTCCGGAAGGCCGCATTCAAGCACTCGCACTACGTCTGGCTTCCTGCAGTACTGCCGCGCTGTAGCACCAGACGTGTCCTCTGAGTCTTTGAGTCCCCGCTGCAGGAGTGTCCTGGCCACATCTGCGTGCTGCCCGATACAGGCCATGTGAAGAGCTGGGTGGAGAAGAGAAAATTAGAGGAAGCTAACGGCTCATACTGGTGTTTTGCATTTAGAAGCCCTTTGGAGCTTTGAGGTTATTTTGGATGTTTTTGCATACTTTTTATTCTACCTGTATAAACTTAAACATGTTAAAGGTGCCATGTTGGTATCATTTATTTCAGCACCACCTTACCTGTATGACATTAAAATGTTTGTGAAAACATAAAAATGAATATACACACCTAAAGCGGAATGTTGAAAATGTTTTGGGGGTTTTTTACTTTCAAAAAAGGCATGCTCAATGAAGAATTTTAAATGTTGCCAACATGAACACAGGTATCAAATCTTACATAAAGGAGTAAAATGAGGATGAATCTAGTTCTATATTTTGGTCCTGAAGATGGATTGTGCCAACTTTCTGAGACTCAAAAGTGTGAAAGTAGGAATACTGTAAGTTTTTTAGATTGATTTCAACCTGTGAGGCAGCCAGTGGTTTAATTTTTTAAAAGCATTTCATGTGGATCATCATTTTGCTGTCACTATTGTAATACATTGTACGTTAAAGTAATATTATTTTCATGTTGTGATGCAGCTCAAAGTGCGAACATAGTACAGAGTGACACACTGCTTACCAGTCCTTCCCTTTTTGTCTCGAGCATGAAGATCTGCCCCCAGCTCCAGCAGCGTTCTTATAGCTGACGTGTGGCCCTCCTGAAAAACAAACATTCAAATGAGGGAGGTACATATGCACGCTGGAATGCACAGAGCTTATATTATGATCTTATTGGTGGAGTTAGGTTATGTTTGTTAAGGGTATGGGGCAAAAAGGGTTATAAGGTGTACATATCAAAGAGTACAATGAAATAGATTTTGATTATGGACCATGTAAAAAGACTTGACGTCAATACCTTTATGGAAAATATTTTTGGATACACTGATTAGCATCATTTGCCTTATGAGCCTTCATTTACAGATGTATTTAAGTGGTAAAATTCCTGAGTTAATTTTTAGATAAATAGTATTGTATAGAATTTCAATTACAGAAATACATCAGAAAAATAATGTATCTAATTAATCCTTGTAACAAAGAGCTTTGTCCTTGGTGCCTTTTCTAATTAATGAGCATTGTTATGTGCCATTTATGTGTATGTGTTATAACACAGAAAGAGATGAAAATAATTTATGTAATTGCATTTCTCAGGATGAGTTTGAGCCTGGTTTCTACTCCAAGTCATTTAACTATTCCTATTAATTTAGTAAAATTATGTTTTTATACATTAGTTTGAACTATTCCACTATTTATAGATTGATTTTAAGTATTCCATAATTTATACATTAATTTTAACTATCCCAGCATTTATATATTAGTTTAATTTAATTTAATTTTAATATAGCCAGTATCTTTTTGGCAAGCTTTTTTTTAAACCACATACCCGTTACCTTTAGCGAGCAGTTAAAAGCATTTATTCATTACTCATCTATTTCAACATTAATCCATTAGCTTGCGCAACCACAACATGCATCAATTATGCTAACCGTTTCAACCATTTATCAATTAGTTTGAGCTACATCACCATTGATCCATTGGTTTTAATTAGCAACGTCAACCATTTATTTAATTGTCTTCGCTATTTCACCAGTTAGCCTAACTGTTAGCTAACAGTTTCTTTACTTTTAATTAATCTGTTATTTTCAGACACCAGTTTCAACCATTTATCTATTATTTTTAGTTAAAAGCTTCAACCAATATACCCACAAATAATTGCTATAATACCCCCTTAGGTACAACAGCATTGTCTCAGATCGACTAATCCAACCTTAGCAGCGTAATGCAGGGCAGTGAGCTGGATATCAGGCGTCCTCTGGTCCACGTCTACATTTAGGTCCCTCACCAGGAACCTCAGCGCCTCCTCCTGGCCAGTGACCGCAACCTGGTGCACCGGCTGAGCCCCGACCGTGTCAGCTGCTGTTGGAGACGCCTACAGAACACACAAGTCAGATCATGACTTAACACGTCAATATTCTTTTTTTTTTCCACAGAAGCTGAAGCAGTTTTGGACTGAAACTACCTGGTGCTTCTCCAAAAGCAGCCTGGCTACAGAGATGTGTCCATTCCTGACAGCATCCATGAAAGGAGTGACTCCACAGCTGTCGGTGCTGTCTGGGGTGTAGCCACATCTGGAGGAAAATCACACAGGGTTTTCGATTGTTCTTTTTGTAAAGACATTATAGGTTTATTGTTTACCTTGTCGACATGTTTCGGCCAGATCACTGGC
>JAOWBC010000904.1:15973242-15983471 GCA_028566105.1 Hypoplectrus providencianus | reverse complement strand
AACCTATAATGTCTTTACAAAAAGAACAATCGAAAATTACTACAAAAACAGACATAATGAATCTAACCAGTAAATCACACAGGGTTATCGTCATGTATCCAAAAACATGTTGCATATAAAATAAAGTGCTGAAAAAAATCTATATAATAATAATTTCCTACATTTTCAAACAGTAAAAGAGTATTTTGTAATTTACTGCAAAATACACTGCATAATAAGGACTTTTACTTTTGATGCAAACTTCTGTATGGTTTTGAATGCAGGACTTTTACTTGTAGTGAAGTATTGTCGCAGCAAGTAAGAGATCTGAATCCTTTTCCACCACCGACAATGATACATTGTTTCCAGAGGCAATAAACCATTTAACAAATTTGTCTTCATTTTTCCTTGTTTAAAGGGAAAGTACTACCTGTGTGAAATCCAATCCTACCTCTCCAGCAAGATCCTGACAACCTCCTCACAGCCGTGCATTGCTACATGAGAAACAGAGGAAGCACAAGTCATAACAATGAACACAAAAGGTTGCTAAAATAACAGGGAAAGGGAGGTTTCATTGTAAAAAAAAAAACAAACAAACAAACAAAAAAAAAACAAGTGTGTGATCGCTGCAAACACACAGCATTTTACTCAAACAACATAAGACCACACAGTTAGGGATTGGGAACATAAAGCAGCCTTAAGTCAGGACACCAACACGTCAATCAGAGAAATTTGACCTGCAGTGTGTAGTGGTGTCCTGCGGGTCTTGCTCTGCGTCCTCCACACATCTGGTGCAGCAACCAGCAGGTGCTGTATGACCAGAGGGTCACCCTCTCTACAGGCGATGTGGAAGGAGTTCCAGCCGTCCTTGTTCCTCAGCTCGGGGTCGGCACCGTGGCTCAGCAGCTCCCGGATCACATCAAGGTTTCTGCGGGTGCAGGCCATCATCAAGGGAGTCCTGAGAGAGAGAGCAGGCAGTACTGGCACTGACTCTGACCAAAGGGAACCTACTGAAGAGTGGTGGCAGTGAGATGCACAGTGGGATTTGTAAACACTGTTTTCTTGGAGATATGGTTAATAAAGGCAATGAAAAAAGACGAAATCACAGACGAAGATGAAAAATCATAGACAAAATGTCAAAATGGAGGAAATTAAAAACAAATTTGTAAATGGTTCAAAGTGAACCCATTTTTTTTTTTTACTTAAGTTGTAAATTATGTTGTGACTTTGCAATATGAAATCCTAGTTTGTAAATTATAAAATAATTATTAAGTGCACGGGATAGCCCTTAGTGTACTGAAGAATGTTTGAGGCGTCTGTAAAATCCATCCCAACAGACGTTTTTATTTCGTGTTGTGTTAGAAATATAGCTCACACGAACTGCTGCTGTTTCTGCTTTTCTTTGTCTCTTTGCTAAAGTTTTGTGTGTGTGTGTATGACGTTATTGGACAAAAAATAAATCAAATTAATCATTTTGGAGCTATACTGTTCACTATGGTAAATCAAAAAGGTTGCTCCTTCGAGCCGGATTCGAACCAGCGACCTAAGGATTTCAGCATTAGCCACTACAGTCCTCCGCTCTACCAACTGAGCTATCGAAGGTAGCTTATGCTAACACCTTGACGGTTGCTTTTTAAATCCAAAAGAGGGCGCTATACACAATTTTAATGTGTCAATCATGTGATAATTGCCGCCATGTTAAAATATTGATCCTCACCAGTCAGCTTTCTTCAGACTGTCCACCTGGGCTCCTTCACGGAGCAGGTAGCTAACACAGGCATGGTGGCTCATGGATGCAGCTTCGTGCAGCGGCCTCTTGTAGTCGTTGTTGTACACATCCACATCCATGCCTAGTCGTTTTATTAGATACTCAACAATGTCCAGGTGTCCTTTTCTGGCAGCGTAGTGCAGCAAGGTGTCTCCTGACCGACCGAAGTGTTGGCTACTTACAGTCTGAACCGCCGTGGAGCCACCTGAATTTATCCGTTCCTCCAGGGAGCTCAACTGTCCCTCCTGAGTTAGTTTCAGCAGCAGTTTTAAAGTGTTTTCGTCCATGCTGGCTGAATGTTAAAGGCTGCTGCAGGAGCATGAAGTCACTTTACCGGTCAAAATGATGAGTTAAACTGGGCTTGCTGGAAACATGCTGGAGACAAGTGTTTACCAGTTTGTTTTTGCCAATGGTTTTCGCAGAGGAGAACTAATTGAATGGTCAACCATGACCTTACACTGTGAATCTACTATCGTTCCATAGATAAAGCAATGTGACAGAAGTACGAAAAATACATTGTTATCATTATAGTTACTATATAATTAAATGGATAAATTGGAATGATAAAACAATGTTCTGAGTTTAAATAATATTTTAAGTTTAAACATAATGGACTATACACTCTATCCTCAATTGTATTTTAACTTTAAAATAAAATTTATTAAAGCATTCTCCTACTTATTTTACAAAGGAAAAAAAGACATTTAAAATCTGACCAAATTAATGAAAGAAAGGATTATTGTTTGTAAGTGCTTTGTTATGAACAGCAAAAATATTTAGAGATCAACAATATTTATATCCACAAGTCAAAACAAGTGAGGAAGGGATACACTTTAGTTGTCCTTTCCACTAGAGCGACGCGCTGGCATTATGGGGAATGTAGTGGTTTTGACGAGGTGCGATTTTACTCGCTGAAACACTCCCAAATTGTTTTAAATCAATTATTTCTTTTGCGATTAAAAACTTTGAGGCATTCTGTGCAGTATTAGGATGATAAAACATTTTAAGTATATAACACAGGCTATATATAGAGAGGTGTTTATGTCATTATAATGAAGTTTTTTTTTTTCTTCACACAATGTGGCTAAAGTAACGCTAAAGTCGGCAGCAGATAGTTGAGAAAAAAGAAAGGAGGGGGAAAAAAACAAAATAACAAACTAACCAAGCCGGAAATAAATGTTTCAGTATCACTGCTGATTCCATGTAATGGGACGAGCTGATGCAGCTTCTGGCTAAAGGACAGCAAGGAATCAGCGCTGGTGAACAAGATGAGTCACATCTGGAGGGAAGAAGGAGAAAAAAAAAGGTGGGAGAGGAGAAAAGGGGCATTGTTGGTCAGGGTGAGTCTCAGTCCTCAGAGGTTTTTCAACATGGACCATGAACACCAGGAATGAGACTGACAGTAATCAACACCCTTTTAGTCTGGTAGGTACATCTTTGACACTTTCACAGGGCTGCATGACTGTTAAGTTACATATCAGACCAACAGGGACACACCTCCTCCATTCATCTGTCTTCTTAACTGTGCATTTTACTTAATGCATGTACATGTCTATTGTATATCTTTTGTTTATTGCTTAATGTACTGCATGTAGTCTATGTATATATATATGTGTGTGTGTGTGTGTGTGTGTGTGTGTGTGTGTGTGTTTTGCTCTATTTATGCAACTGCTGTAATTGTTAGACAAGAGAACTTTTTGTCCTGCTACACTGAAAAAAATGTCAGTTCTAAATAAAAATGCTAGTTTTTAACATAGATAACAAATGGACGGTTTGAAACGCAGGATAGGTTAAGCATGGTGTCAATGCAATTAGATGCCCATTGGAATTAGGTTTTTGGCTTTATTTGTTTGTTTGTTGGTGGTGGTGGTGGTGTGGTGCTGTACCCCTTTAAATCAGTAATTTTTCCTCCTTTAACTTTTTCAAACATGCAAAATGATTTCATTCCATTGCAGATCAATAGAAATTGCAGATAATTTCTCTTGTGAGTGACTTTTAGTCCTGGAAAAGTTTATCCACGTTAGGAACTTCTTGCAGTGTGATGACTTAAGTGTTTTGGTTCGGACCCCCAACCCCCACCCACTCACAGCTACATGCCCTCCTTTTGGAACTTCTGCAGCTGCTTGCTACGTGTTTAAGAATTATTCATATAGCCTAAGTTTTACATAAAAATACACTTCTTTAAATGTATTTAAAGAAAATAATATAAGACTGAAAGTAAACCTTCTAAACTGATATGAAGTATCATTTACTTCAAAAATTCTCTACAAAGGTGGCATTAAGTCATGTAAGAGTGAATATCCAGAGGTGATATTCTGCAAAAACATAGAAAATGTGGTAATAAATGAAGAACATATAGCGTGTAAATCAAATGCATTGTAATTTGAAGAGCCTTGAGTGGATTACCGATTGTTCGAATGCAGGCCAGAGACAGCCTGTCAGGCAGTCCACTATCTGAAGCTAATCAGGTCCAGATGTTTTGGGCTGCTCTAAACAGGGACAAACAAACCAGAAACAAACGCATGACACACACAGCATGCCCTGTCCTGGTTAGAGTGTGCAGCTTTCTAAAGTGCACAAACATAAAAAAGCAGGCAATCTGTTGTGGTTAAACTGATGAGCTACTTAAAGTGTGCAGTTTCCTGCTGAGGTTTACACCCAGCGTCTGAACGATGAGGTGAAACAGCCATAGAGAGAAGGACGTTTAGATGTGCTTTTTGTCATTCATTGTGTAAGCATTATATTCAACAGTTATATAAAAGTTATGAAAGGCTGGAGGGCAAACAGATTCCTCGATGAAGCCCTGGCACCAGGAAGGAAGGAGGGAAGTGGTGAAAGTTTCAGGATAAAATGCAGCCATGTGTAATCCAGTGTCTCCTGGCCTCACTGAGTGTGCTTCAGGTCACACTGACAATTTGTCACACTTCCACACATATGTGGGCATATGTAGGTGTTACAAAATCTATATCTGTGTTTAGACTTCTGTTTCACGTGATCATTGTTTTTTGGAGAGCCAACGCCTCCGAAGCATAATTTCATCAACACTGGGCCGAATGTGTTGATATTTTTCCTCTTTCTGGAGTCTTCTTCAAATCTTGATATTGGCAGAAATCTTCTAAATGTGGCCAAAATGTTCTTCAGAGACAAAAGAACCCATAGCTTCTTCTGGAATTTGTTATTATTATTTTAGAAATATCTAATAATAAAAACAAGTAGAGAACATGAAAATATGGAAGCCCTGGAAGGAAAAAAAAAAGAGGAAAAATATTTTTAAAAAACAGCACAAATGTAAACAAAAAATAGTCTTTTTATATCCTTATTACAAAGAGAGATCATTTTTCAGGTTACTTTTATGACCTGGGAAAATATATTTTTTAAAACAGGCCTTGTTTGTGGTTGTTATACTCATTTCAGCCACAAGAAGCTGAAATGCAATATGTTCCAGAAAAGGCTAAAAGCTATTTTGCTTCCATCCAGATGAGTTTTAATTTCTCTTTGATCCCCAAACACAAGAAAGTTATATGGTGTGTTAGTTTAGAGCATGTGTTATTTATGCACATGAGCTTCTTGTAGCTGAAGTGAACACACAACAAGCAACGCAAAACATCTGCCAAAACTGTTTTCTCCACCTGTTTCACAGATGGAGTAAAGATTTTAAGGAGCTGTGTAATCATCCTGGAAAAACTTCTTTTTTTTTTTTTTTTTTTTTTACAAAGAGGAAACTGTTGAGATTAGATTTAGAGAACGCTAGAAAATTGTTCACATTTAAATCTTAGGACTTCCCTATGTATTTAAAATATCCTAATGAACATGTTTGAGGATACCCTTAGGCTTTTACATGATAGACTCACTTCCTGGAGGATGGGTAAATAACTTCTCTCACACTTATTTTAATGATCCAAGTTCTAATGCAAAAATCCTGCAGTTGGCTATAAATATGCTGCATTTCCATGCATGCAGGTCTATGTGAATGTGAACCAATTTTGGGTTGTCAGCAAAAACAAACTGTGCAGCACACCCAGTGCGATGAGCTGCCATGAAATGTAGGTATGGAAAGTAAAGTGAAAATTACAGCTGCTTGCTTTCAGTGTGTTTAGGCATAATGGATAAACAAAAAGCTGTTTGACATAGTCAGATTTGTGCTTCGTTTGCCATGTTTACCCTTAGTCATGCTTTGTGCATAGTCCCTATACTCTACTTCTGTGCAAAAACATATCAGGCCTGTCATCTTAGACATTCAGTGTTGATTCTTCCGGAAAACAATTACCAAATCCTTCAAAATGTCATTATTGAAGCCAAAGAATATTCAATTTTTCTAAACAGATTCCTCTTTCCTGTGTGTGTTTGCAGGCGCCATTGGAAGCAAACATGAAATATGGCTCTCCTGAGAAAAAGTAAGTGAAAATAAAGTGTCGTTGAAATGTAACATGGCTGATTTATGGTCTCGGGTTACATAAATTTACATGAGACAAAGGACAGATGTCTTCCTGTTGATGGATGGCAACATTAACAGATTCATATGAACAACTTTAACTATAATCAGCTATTGGCCAGTAAAAGGACCTCCACATGTCCCTCCAGGAAAGCATCCAGCCTTACGTGCACCAGATGTGTGTTTATGTGTGCTGGGGGAGAGTGTGATGAGCTGGCCAGATGACGGGCTGCAAGGAGTTACCTTTAATGATTCCAGCCAGCGTGCAAACAGCAGTTTGGACTCAGTGCAAAATGCTTCCCAGCTTGCTTCCAAAATGAAGCTCAACATGACAAAATGTGCTTTTAGTGCGTTTGTAATTTAGCCACAACTATGACTATAACAATTGCTGTTGTATTTTTGCTAAAACATTGCAGATTTACTGTTTTAATTTGACCTCAACACAAAAATTGTACTATCCATGAACATCAACAGTGCAACACAAATATTTATGCAAGACAAAAATACTTGTCAGAAACAGTTATGGAACCTGAATGAGGAAGAAAGATATTAAACAAAAGAGGCTGGTAACTGGTTACAGACAGGTATTTGATCCTCCTGACAGCAGCTGGTGGAGAGGGTACAGTGCAATTAAACATCATGTATATTTATGCTAGTATGATAAGAAAAAAATTCTCTAAAATGTAAACTTTGGTTACACAGTGGTATGTTGATGCATTGAGACTAGTTGTTTAGAGGAATGGTTTAACATGTTATTTTTCTTGCAGAATTTTAAGTTTTAGATCCTCAAACAGTCTCATCCATTAAACTTCAGTTTGAGTCAAGAGGCGATTAGCCTAGCTTAGCATTACAAATTGAAGCAAAACTGGCTACACTTGTGCTCAAAAATACTATAAACACATCTATGACTCATTAATTTTTACATTCTCTGTATTTAAATAGAAAAACAACAATATTTTTTCCAGGGAGTTAGCTGCTGTAAGTATGTTTTGATTAACAGTTTTAAGCTAGGCTATGAGTCTTTAAATGACATGTAAGATGTAATATTGTAGTGAAGGGTAACACTGTCAAGTAGAGTCAACTTAAGTCAGAATAACTCAAGCTAATAGCTCTGTTTATAGTCTCCCTGTGAAACTACAAATTGAGGAAATATAGATATTGAATAAGGTAAGCTAAGCTAAGCTAAGCTAAGCAAAAAATGTAGGCCAAGCTAATCGCCTACTGCTGGCTTCAACTTGGTACATAAAACACAGCATGAGAGTGGTATGAATCCTCTCATTAGAAAATCAGGAAAAATCAGAGATTAATTTATATAAATATAATACACCAGCTGACTGGTTCCTGCCTCTCCATGTGTTTCAGTTAACCGGATCCTCCTGGTGCTGCTGGTGCTGATGGTGTGTCTCCTCCTGCACAGTACACTGCTCAGAGCCTCCACTCGGCCAAAACTCTCAGGTACATCCACGCAGGTTTATTTCGATCTTCGATACCGTGTGTTTGTAAAGGTTAATGGGTGATATATTTTATTCATCTGGGCCATTAATCTCCATTGTTGACCAAAAAGCAGTAAAAACGTGTTAAAACGCTGCAGTGCCCAGCTGGCTTATGAAATAACAATGGATTTTTTGGGGAAATATCTCCCAGATTACTGGCAGAGCCCTGGGAATGCAGGTCAGTTTCCCGCAGTGAGAGAGTCTGAGGATGATCATGTCGTCCCTGTCATCATCTGTGCATCGGAGGAGCGTATCGGTGCAACAATGGCAACCATCAACAGCGTCCATAGCAACACAGACGCCAGTGTGTTCTTCTATATCGTCACTCTTCGTGATGCTGTGAAGCTGACGAGGTTTGTCACTTACATCCACAATAAAAATAAAGCTTAAAATATATTGAATCTGCAATTGTTCCAAATATGGAAGGGAGAGAACCTTGTATTATCGCCTATGCTGATGATGTTCATGTTTATTTACCCAATCCCTGAATTTTATGCATTTTCCCAGACAGTACATAGTGAAGACTAAACTGAAAGGCATCAAATATAAGATACTGGAATTCAACCCCATGGTTCTAAAAGGAAAGGTGAAGCCAGATTCATCTCGGCCTGATCTGTTACATCCAGTAAGTACTGGCTTGACATTTTTTGCATGTATTAATACTTACCTTAAACATTATTCGTGTCACACAATCTGAATGTAGACTTTTCAAGACATTATTGTTTCAAGACATTGATTATTTTGCTTTTTTTTTTCTAGCTCAACTTTGTGCGCTTTTATTTACCTCTGCTTGACATCAAATACAAGCGGGTGATATACTTGGACGATGATGTCATTGTGCAAGGTATGATTGTAAAGAATCCATGTGGAAATATTTTTTTACTATCTAATCTGTAATTTAGTTAGTTTTGGTTTAAGTGTAATAAATGCGGTTTATGTTAAGAGCAGAATTTGGTTTGGGTTAAAATAGGTGGCCCTGTAATGTAACCTCTGTATTTAAATTAATTAATTATACGAGGTAACATAAGTACCATATATAACTTATGTATGTACCATCCATCCAACATGATGTCCTCCTCCCCAAAGATTGCTGCTTTTAATATAGCATGTAACATAAAACACAATGCAGCAAATGCATATGTGTGCATTGTGCACCATACAGTATGTGTATATATTGTTCCATTTACATTGTTATTATGCTTTTCAGGTGACATCAGGGATCTGTTTAATATCAAACTGAAGCCAGGTCATGCTGCAGCTTTCTCCACTGACTGTGACCTGCCCTCCACACACGAGATGGTGCGCAGCATCGGCATGCAGGTGGATTTTTTTGTCTTCTGTCATATCATTTCACACTGTTTGCACACTGTAAATATGAATGCATGTATATATATTTTTTATTGCATCACTCAATGCATGCATTTCGAATATAAAATGAATACTAATTCTTGTAAATCATAACAAATGTACAGGTTTTCCTGTTGGATTATGAGAAGAATTGGTACTGAGTGTTAGGAATATTGCATTCTGTTGAAAAGACACTTTTGTTTATTAAAATATGCCACCCTTTCCTCTGAGTTCGCCCCCTAGACAACCTACATGGGCTTCCTGGACTACAGGAAACAGATAGTTAAAGACCTGGGCATCAACCCCAGAGAATGCTCTTTCAACCCTGGAGTGTTTGTGGCGGATATAAGTGAATGGAAGAAACAGAAGGTTACCAAACGGCTGGAGGAATGGATGGAGGAGAATTTCAGGTACACACACTGACCAGCAGTTTCGGCGTTGCATTTGGTCTCTTATTATCCAACTGAAAGATGAAACTATGGGGAAAATTTAAGCACTGATTGGTTTAAAGAATATACAACCTATCATCTCGTACAAAAACAAAGTGGTTTGATTGGCAAAGTTAAACTTTTACAAAAACTAAAGCTATGCACTATCTAAGAAGTTGCATTCTTCTTGGCCAATGCTCAGCCTTTCATCGGCTTTTGTGAAAATCAGTCTAGCAGTTTTTCCCATAACAAATCAAACCAAAAGCTTAAACTTTTGGGCAAAACTTACATGAGAATATTAACTTCATGAAGTTTCAGGAGCAGGAGTTTGATGTTACAAATTTCTTGTCCAGGTCTCTGGTTACAAGATTCCAAATATGCTACATAACAAGATGGAGTAATTATTGGCATTTTTAGAGATGTGGGGACAAAAATATAATCTGTCTTCATGTGATACAGATATCCTGATGCCCTGCTTGTTAAATGCATGCTTTTTTCTGGTCATATCAACAGCTATGCCGATAATACTTGATTTTACATTTTTGTTCACCCCAAAATCTTGTTGTTTTACTTCTACTTGAAATGAATATGGAATCTTATTCTTTTGTATTTTACATTTTTTAAAGAGCACTAGAAGCCTCTGCCTGATCAGAAAGCCTCTTTCTTCTCTCCACCAGACAGAACATATACAGCAGTACGATGGCAGGAGGCGTGGCGACTCCCCCCATGCTGATAGTGTTTCATGACAAATACACAACACTGGACCCACTGTGGCATGTCAG
>JAOWBC010000904.1:15946920-15958275 GCA_028566105.1 Hypoplectrus providencianus | reverse complement strand
GTCACAAACTGTACTGCTGAATTCACCAGAAAACTTTGGTTGGGTGTGGTCAGTTCTTTGGAATCAGAAAATATGCATTTTGTTAATAAGTAAAGATTAAGAAATGTGCTACACTTAGCTAGGCTTGATTCCTCAACAGAGGATGAACAATAACACTATTTATAGTATTCCTTTCATTTCAATTCTTCATTCATTCATAGGAAAAAATCCTTTATTCACATGAAAACAGAGTTGGCTTAGGTGTGTCAAGCAAAAACCTCCAGGTCTGAAAAGTGAAACCCACACAAAGGTGCCTTATTTTTTCTTAGAGCAATTTATACTCATTGGTTCTGCATATGTGTGATGTTCAACGAACAGCCAAAATAAAGTGACCGTGACCATATGTGTAACATACATGCCAAGACCGATGCAAACCCTTTTAGACCTCAGTGCAGAAAGTATGTCTGATTGACTCCACCTGTTAAAATAAGATCTCAGTTTGTATGAAAGTGAATTAGAAAATTAACCTCATTCTCACAGTTATTCAATAAATCAATAAATATTCTCCAAATTAGTTCAGATCTCAATTGCTAGTTTTAAGACTTCTTCAAAACATCATGATGTTCAGTTTGTAATTATTCCCTTTTAAAGTATAAAAGACAATGGGGCTACCTCGTCATGGACAAGTCCCGATCATGGGGTTGTCTGTTTTGGACATTGTCCATGTTTTCAGCATAAAATTTTGACTCTTTCACAGCGTGTTTTAAGTTTATGAATGTTAACTGAAACATTGAGGTCAGGCTAAGTGTTTAGTTCAGTGTTGTCAAAAGTCAGCTGTTAATTGTATGCACCTTGCTGACCAAGCTAGCTAGTGCTAGCACTAGTTATCAGCTAGTTAACCCTATTTTTAGATATGGTCAATTTGGGCTCAAAAACCACAAAGATGGCCTAAAAGCCAAACTAGGGACTTTATTACTGTAGTTCTCAAACTTGCTTGCCGCCTACGCCCACCTGTAATATAAAGTTGCTGGGTAACTTTTTAACCTAGCTTAGCCCAGCAAAGACTGTGAGCAAGGGAAGCTAAACGTTCAGCTTTGTCCACAGTTTGTCCTCTTTCACACTCCCTTGGTTGTCAGCAGGAACAGCCTCTCTCTGCTTCCGTACTTTGGTCAGTCATGGTGCATTCAGTGGAGCTGACGAAGCTGTTTCACTTCAGGCGAGTCAGACTCAAAATGAACATCAGCTGCATTCCAACAAAGTCAAACGTACATACATGAACATCAGACCCTAACAGGTGTTTCAGTCCAAAGTTTGTGCCTGGGCGTGTGTTGGCAATACAGTATATCAGTGTTAGTTACATAAAGGTTTGCCCTGAGTCCTGGTGTGTGTTGGAATGTAAATGTTATGACAGTGAAAGGGGGTCATTGTAGATCCAGAGGCCTTTTGGACAGGTGCGTGAGGTGAGGACGGTGTCTGCCTTCTGTCTGTTTACCAAACTCACATGAATGGTCACTGTCTAGTGTGAATCTGGTAACGTGTGGTCATCCCTTCCAAGAAAAGAATATTTGTGGCCCATTGGCCTTTTTAGGAAGAGAGAATAAATAGTCCTGCCATAACCTACTGGAAAATATGGCAAAATCAAACTTTCTTTGAGTTATCCCAGCATCTTTTATGGAGCCAACCAACTAACCAACTCTGAAGCTCTTTAGGAGGTTTTATACTGTCTTGTTACTAATTGTTTGAAGTGTATGGCCCACAAACTTCACCCTCACTGCACTCCATGGCCAGTTGCAGTAGGCAATATCAGTTAAATGTTAGCATCTATTGAGAGAATATGATCATCCTGCTGCTAAAGACCAAATATTTTTACAAGTTAGTAAATGAATTACAAGGTATTTTTTCTGTAAATGCAAATATCACCACCTTATGATGGCTAATGTGCTGGCAAACAGTCATCTGTTTATCATGTAGCATATAAATGATCATTCAGCTGGAGTTGTGTTTGTTCAACTGAAGAATATTTTTTGTTTTTTTTAGCTTTGTTTTTGGTCTCCACCTGCTTCTATCAGTCTCTTTGGCTCTTAAATGTTCCACTATCTTCACCAACTGTTTTCTAACTGTCTGTCTGTGTGTTTGCTGCTAGGCTTGTATGTTACAGTGGGTTTATCAGAGTTTTTTTTATTTTTTTTATTGAAAACAGCTGCCTGCTGCAGCTGGAACACACACATTGATACGACCAGTGAGTGAACCAAAACAGTATAGTTTTGGCTTGTAAAACCAAAACAGTAATCAGTTACAACTTTGACTTGTTAAATATTTTTTAGGCAAGATTGAAAGGAAAAAAAGAGAGAAAACACTACAGATCTGATGACGTCACCCTGTCAGCTTATCAAGAAAAAAATTTGATCAGGAAAATGATCATTCATTGTTCATTCTAAGTGGTAAAGTCTATTCACTCCTTCTATACTAGAAGCAAAAAACATAATATTATACAGTAGGTGTAAAAGCTAGGATGAGGACAGAACAAATCCCTTAATCTTGAAGAGTGAACCTGGTTGACCTGGATGGAATTTGTATGCAGTTTCTGTTTTCTGCTAAATCTGAAGAAGACCCCCCAACTTGAGACAAACCAAGACCTTTCAACTTGAAACTTAGCACATTGTACCAGAAAAAGTGGCCACAGAACTTGGAGTTACTACCCCTCCACTCCCTCTTCCTTTACTCCCCCCTCTGCCTGATTTACACCAAGTGTCTCCAGGATTGCATTCCACTAAATGCTTTAGAACATTTTGCTGCACCCAAGTATGTTCAGATCTGTCGTGTGTAAAATTTGTAGGTATTTCTGCTTTTTCCATGAGGCAACACTTTTTGTATTTTCCGCTGCGTCAGAAATCACTGCAATAAGTCACCTATCTACAGTCACTGGGTTAGACGAACGCTTCAGTTAGCGGTTAGCGGAGACACAATGTGCTTTTGACTTTCAACATGATTTATCTGCCTTTTTATATCACTTGGAGAATGTTTGCTACATTACTGGCCTGGAAACTGACACGGATACTTTAATCTTTCATTTTATGTGACTCCAATGAGAGCCAACTGTAAGCCTAAATTGTAGATGTCATGAGAGATTGTTCTCTGGTATGTGACACAGTTTCTGCTGTCTGACATACATCAGCTGCAGGCGGGAAGATATGACATAATTTCTGCTGGTGGACTTTTTGGTATGTGTTATTTACATAGCGATAAAACGTAAGAGCAGAGTGATAACAAAAAAAAAAGGCATGGGGACAAATTAAGTAAAGACAGGGAAGGAATGCATATTTCTAGTTTAAAAAAATAACAGAGAAGGGTCTTATAAAACCATTAACATGGCAACCATAATAATAATTATTAATATAATTGAAATAATACACAAATCAAAGAAGCTAAAAACTAATAAGAAAGTCAAAGCATGAACAGGAAGCAAAGAACCACCACCACCACAAAGGTCAAAGGGGGACTAATGGATCACAGATTAGTAGGTGGATTTTGAGGGCAGTTTTGGAGCAGGGGTGTGAGGGAGAATATCGGATGTGATGGGTCAGTCGATTAGGGGCGGGACTAGGAAATGTCCTGTCCCCCAAGGTCTAATGCTGGGAATGGGCAAGAGGAGTGAGGAGGTGGTGTCAGCTGATTCTGGACGAAGCATAAGTGGAAAAAAAATGTTTTTTTCTCTAAAAAATTGTCAAATAATCATAGATTCTGCCAGGGTATGTAAACTTATGAGCACCACTGTATGTATCCATTAACAGAACGTGTGGTAGGTACTTGCTTTAAAACCCTGCCCAACACTACAAAGGAAAGCTTAGCATAAAAAGAAAAATAGAATATTACCATTCTCCTCTTAAAAGTTTGACCTCATGGTGCCAAGTCAACCCAACAGGACTTTATTTTAGATCCCCAAACATTGTTTTTAAGTGTCACTGTACATCTGTTTTTAGGGTTAATTATATAATTCTTATTATGATAGATAAATCAAGAATTTGATGGTGGATCAGCTAAAGAAAAGTGCATGTAAGTACAGTATTTCATTCTAATAACTTTCCTGCTTTGACGAAACCTCCTGTCACTCATTAACTCCGTCAAGTCATACGACCTTTACCGCTAACGTGGCAGCTGATGTCCCGATCATATCTTCCTCAATGATTCATTCACATTGTCCCCCCGCTTTCCCCCCATTAGATTTGTTAGTTTTGGAGTGCAGTGGCTTGTAATGATTGACTTCCTTTTGGGGATTATTGGGTCAGAACAGTTTGGTCAAGGCCAGAATACCACAGTAACATGGAGGAGGGTGGAAATGATTAGAAAGAGTTTTGTAATTGTATATTGAATCACATTATTTGAATATTTGGTGCATTTTTCTTGTTAATCTGTCATGTATGCCTTTATGTCTTTTAGAAATGCACACACACACTCTTAAATCATACTCCATACTCCATCACATTACAGTATAGTTCTTTATTTTACAGAGTGAAGGACATTGACAACAGTAACATTTTAACTACAGTTAAGACTTTTTTTTTCCTACCAGAAGGTCATATGTAAGGAGCACTAGAAAAGGTGAGATAAATAGTCTTTGGTGACATACAGATATTAACATACAAAGATAACTTAAATACATAACTTTCTTTAAATAGTTTGGCTGGATATATATATATTTATATATATATATATTCACAGGTGCACATGACGTTCACAGTCATCCTGACGCCACATGGAGTGCACTGACGTCTTCTTACACATTCGCAGACAATCTCAAATGCAATATTTACAAGAGGAGCCATGTCCAACGTATACAAGTTCATTACAATGAGTGAGATTCAAGTTGTGAAAACTACCGACACACGTGTTTGCATTTAAAGTGCTTTCCTGTGACCCTAAAGGAGATCATGCGACTTTCTGAGTCCGACCACATATCTCGCAAAACCAACAGCAGCAGATTACACTCTGCGCTCGTTCCTCTTTGCAACAGAGAAGCTCTAGGTGTTTCTACGGGGAGGTATTCGCGGTCGTGCGCAGTTTGCTCATACAACTGAACGTGACGCAACTCCTCACGTCACGAAAACAGACTGCGCAAAAAAAAAGAAAGAAAGAAAAAGGAGCACAATGGTCCAGAGCGCAGATCAAACACAGGAGATAAGTGTCCTGATAGGCCCCCATACAGCAGCCCAACACATACGCACACAACAAGTGTGACTGAAACAGCACATTTTAAAAAGTAGAAAGATCCACCAGGATTTTTCAGCGTTTGAAAAGCCTTTTAATGATCCGTCACGAGACATTGATTAGCTCCATTACAGCAGAGAGAATGGTATGTTTCACCCCAGCAAGCCTTTGAACAGATTAGATTTAAGACTTAGGAACCACTGATTATTACCCTGTGACCTCCATGATTACAGACAGATGAGAAAAAAAAAGGCTGAGATGAAGGCTGGGAGACTAAATGTGACAAAGAAAAGACAAGGAAAATCAGAAGACACAGATTAAGATGTAAAATAATACATTATTATATGATGTAGATCACATGTAACGTCATTTGATTTGTCAAGTATTGCCAGGTATTTGGTGAGTTTAAACTAATGCTCTTCGGAATACCGAACTTTTAATTATATGCAAAAATAAATACAAGATATGATCAACTAAATAGGCCAACAGTTTGCTATGTATTCCTACTACAAAACACAAGTTAAGATCAGGCTACCATATTGAAGAAGTCTTGGAATAGATTTTTATAAGTATGTAAATAATATGTATGTTATTGTGTCTTGCCATAAAATGTGAGTTTTACACTTATGGTTGCATTTTTTGGAAAGTTTAAGGCCTGTCAAATTTCAGGATGCTTGGTAAGTAGAGCTTGACCTCAGTTATTCTCAGAATATTGCACGCCCACGATTTTAAAGTCGGCCCTATAAAGAGAAAGGGAAATGTATTTTTGACAGTGTCCTGCTATTTTGTGCACATATTTGAAATAGGGCACACCTAACATTTCGGTTGCTGTGGTGTCTCATAAGAAAGCCACAATGTAACAGTAGAGCTTTTGGCCGTCTTAAGACTAGTTTAAACCCATTTAACATGCAAGCTCCGATTCCAAAAAAGATGGGACGCTGGAAAAGCGAAACAAAAGCAGAAAGCAATGATTTGCAAATCCTTGGTGACCTAAATTCAATTGAATTCAAGACAAAGGATGTCTATTTCACATTCCAACTTTATATATATACTTATCCAGAATTTTAATAATTCTGTTTATTTCCAGCTAACGTAGCATCCCAGCTTTTTTGGAATGAGGGTTGTATTAGACATGAACAAGGGTCCCTGTTGCTGCCAACATACTATAACTTTAAGAGACTTCTACCTCCAGCCCAATCCAAAGGAGGTGCATGGACGTTGTATGTTGGGCTACCAGCACTAGAAAATAGCATTAAAAGTATTGTTTTCCAACAAAATAATCACTTTCGAAAATTTTGGGAAGTATTCTCATGAATGGGTTTACGTTTCCTTACAAAAACATATGCAAGGGGCTTTGTAATTTATCCTAAAAATGTATAATTGTTAGTAGCGTGTCATAACTTCAAACCATTCATGAGAACAGCCTGGAAAATACCTAAATATGGTGTAAAGTAAGGGTAAAATGTTTGAGGTTGTTTCTAGTATTCTTGGCCGACTTCAGGGCTGCATGTGTGCATATGTGTGGAAGCCTTATGTCTTGCTCTCTATATTTATGTGTAAGCACTGAGTGTGCAGACCGTGGGAGGCTGAGGGCCCCCCCCTCCCGCTGTGGCGGTACATATGCCTGAAGTGATTAGGTCAGTTTTATTAAACTGCTGTCAACCCAAAGTCCTGACTTGCAAGGGGAACTTATGAATCACGTGAAAAGGCTAATATTTCAGACTTGGCCTCTGGCAGGGAAAATGCCAGCAGCGGGGCGACAGAGCCCTGATCTATGGCTCCAAGACTCACTAAGCCACCGACTGCGTTGGCCGCCAGGCTACTGTAATGCAACATTGAAACTAATCCTTTAGGAAGCGAGTTTCTGTGCAGATTCCCTCCAAGGCACTGGATGCTGACCCTCTTCTTTGTGGTGAGTTTGTGTGGTTAAGTCCTGACTCAGAATGCTCTTAAACTCGGGTGTGACCCAAGTGCAGTGGATGGTTTCAAATGTAAACTGTGGTCCTGGAACACAAACTCCTGCTGAGTGATGAAGTCCCAGTTCAACTGAAAGCTGTGAGTGTTCATATTGTGAAACAATCTGGGAGCTCCAAGGTTGACAACAAAGTAGGCGCAAAAAAAAGGGGTTAAAGGGTTCATTGGGTCATTTACGTGGTCTTTGGGAATACATTGGTTGTGACAGGGCTCCGGCTCTGTGTGCAGGTTGAAATCCACATTAAGGGCTTAAGTGTTTGATCAATGAGTTGAGGAATAACCACCGCTGGGAGGTCAGTTGGCAGACAGGACCAGACCACTGGATAGTGTTGAGGACAAGCTTTCACTCTTATATTAAGAGGATTAAGACGTAGAACTGAGGCCTCTTGGCTTCTTTTGAGCGTTCCCGATGGTGAAGAAAAAGACTTCAAGTCCTTCAAAAGTCTCTCAGGATGGTCTGAGAACTAAAATTTGATGTTTCAAAAATGATTCAGTCAGTCATGATCTTGAATTTGAATCTTCAAATCCATCAATCCACACACAAAGTAGAGTGGAGCAACAGGCATTTATGGGGAGTTTAATAGTCATTTTGAAACAGATAAACAAAAGTTATGGACTACATCAAACTCTAATGCAAAGACTACCAGTAATACATTAAGAGATAAATAAATGGAGATATAGACAGACTTGCTGTGGGAGTTTGTGGTGATCTACTAACTCATCCGTAACTGTGGGGGCTCCTGGGGTTGATGGGGGATGAGTCTTCTCTGCCGCTCTGACCAATGAGCTGATAGAGTCGGTGGCTGAGGTTCTGCACTTGGCAGGTTCCCAGGACGCAACCCACTCTCATCAGCTGGGCATGGTGGGGGTAATGGTGACCATTTCGGGATCCCGTGTGGGCATGTCGACGAGCTCTCGGTGCCCTCTGCTCGACCTGTGGAGCCCCAGCAGGTCGGGCCCAGGACAGGCTTGGCAAAGCTGTTCTCACTCCTGATGCTGGCTGGTGTTTCAGGAAACCGGGCAGCCATTTTGGGGATCGGCTGGCGGTTGAAGAGGGGATGGCGATGTCGGGCTGGATTCCTGATGCTGAAGCTTTGTCCTCTCTCTGGTCCATGAGCTCGTTGAGGAGGTCCAACCTGAGTAAGAAGACACAAATGTTTTTGAGAAAGTGTGGGACTATCATTCATATCATAACAGGGATGAGCAATGATACAATACCAAAAAGTTCTTCATTGCAAAGTCCAAAAACCAGTGGCAAAACAGGGGAGAATGCTAGTGCTCCAAAGCCATTTCTTACTAACAGGGTCAATAAAAACACAAATTAACTTCTATGTCTTAATGATTGCTAATAGAAATGGGATGGATGAGGTTAAAAAAGCTTCTAAAAAACAATTCATGCTTGCACCTGCTGGCATTGTTACTATAACAACTAATGTTTTAAGGGTACAGGTAATTCAGCAGAAATCCGATTAGCTGTACAAAGCAGCTTTGATAAACAACCCATTTTTGCCTGCTGTGTGAGCACTGCATGACTCTTTGCACAGTGACCTATCCACGTGGACACCATGCTCATCCAACATAAAAGTTAATGGCTTTTCACATGTTCCCGAAAGCAACAGGTGCTCCGAGTCTGGCGCTCTTATTACATTACACAATCAAAATCTGCACCTCGCTGCATTTTAATGCCCAGCTGGGTTTCAGCAAGCGGTAACCATGGGAGATTTAGCCTGGCCAGCCGTGCCTCAGTGGTGCTGATGGTCTCAAGAGGACAACATTAACATCTCAGTTGAGAGTTAGAAAAATTGGTGAAGTTAGAGAGTAAATATCTTATGATAATCAATTTCTTGTGTATCTACAGTCTAAGTAAAACTGTAGAAGAACCGTAACTAGAACCGTTTTCACAATATTAAAGGGTCAGTTCATTTGAATTCTAAAATGTATTTTCCCACTATCTATCTCCTAAGTCGTGCCGATTTCTTTTGGCAAGAAGAAGAATAGAGAATGGAAAAATTCTACCACCACCCATGTAATATGGTGATGGGAAAAATTGAACTGTGTTGTTTAAAGCTTTTAAAATTAAATTTAAGGGAAATGGAAAATAAAACAGTATTTATTGCATCTATTTTTGACTGTAGAAAGTGGTTCTGCCAAATCATGTTGAACAATGAGGTCTGATGATTGTGAAAGACATGTTAAAGAATCTAAGAACCCTGCCAAATAAAACCAAAACTCAAGTGCACGCTTAAGTCGAGTTAAATTGAAAATGTGTGTGTGTTAGGGACATCGCAGACCCTTTCAAAGAACCAGTTCTGCAGAGCAGTGGTCCAGTGGGTACAGGCCGTTCAGCAAACACAACGCCCACCAACTCGCCATCTGTTCATTGTTTGCGAAGACAGTCGCTTCTCGCAACTTGACCCTGCAGCGCCTCACTCAACTGTCACCGCTGTGTTTGTACAGCTCAGTGTGACTCAAGTAAAAAATGTTGACCCATCACCACTGCTGAAGGTCGGGGACGAAGTAAATAGGAAAGTGCTGTTCACTGAGCAGCCAGTGGATGAATGTGATGAAGAGGTTTCTTCTTTTGTAATGAGGTTTAAATACAGCATCAGGGCAAATATGTCTGCCGTTTGCTTTTCACAGTCATGGGAAAAAATCTTCCACTGCCTCAGGTTTGGCATTATTTCATGTTCAGAGAGGCAGAAGCCACGGTTGATCTAATTATAAAGAGTGTGTTCCACTTGTGAAACGCTGACTTGTGTATTTTCACCATACACACTAAGTCTTGACACATAGTGAGAGGTTAAGATGGGAGGCATCACAGCAGACGGCTTCTGTTACAGTCGGTGCTGTGGTGGCTTTGGGATTCCTCTGTGAAATGTGGAGCTTTGAGTTGATTCAGCCAGTTCAGCTGCTGGCTCAATGTGTCCAGGACTGGTAGCCTGGAGGTGACCTGCTGTGTAACAGTGGCAGTGGCTGAATAAATAGTTGCGCAATGCCAGGCCACAGACAGAGGCGAGCACTATTTCCAGGACAGGCTTGGTGTGCCATGGTGCCACATCACCAAGTTCCACCCACCTGGTCTGCAGAGGGAAAGTGGCATTTGACTGCACAGCAAAGTGCACCAAAATCTAATTCTGACTTGATTCTTCTAAATTAGACAGTGGACTGTTTTTTGTTTTTGTTTAGTCAGATCCTGAAGTCTAAAGTTAGAGAGAATAAGAAACTGATAATGTTTTAAGTACAATAGCCTGTGTCAATGCCCTAGTAGGTGATAATGTATTGTATTTCGTTATTTGAATCTTGAAATGGAAACTGTACCAAAACTGAGTTTGGGGAAATCAGAGAGTGACTATACACACAGTCTGAATTCTGTGCCCGGCCAGCTGTGCAGCATTCGCAAATGCAGATGATGCTTGGTCACCTTTCACAACCTTTTTTCAGAAAACTAACACTAAATTCTTTCACTGTCAACTGCAACTTCATCAACTCTAAAGGGAATGGCAGCCATGAAAGGAACCTGTGACTATCCTATAACAAATGCAGAGGAGATTACTTCCTGTAAGAGTCAGAATAAAGGAGGCTGAGCTTAGTTTGGACAGCCATGCTTTTTTTTCCCAGAAGGTAAAGGAATCTTGAGAGCTCTTCCACTCTGTCACATTTGATCTCATAAAACAAGCCAATTTGTCTATTTCAGAGACTTATCCAACAACTCCACCGTAATGGAGATCTCTATGATTGGCAGACGATCAAAGCTAACTGAGCTACTTTGTCTTTGATCGTTCATGCTTTCTCGGCACTGTCGTAGCTGAAGGGCTAAAATTACTGTTGACACAGGATGATTTTGAAGGAATTTACAGTTTGATAGAAAGCCAAGTCGGTCCCATTGTGCTGCCTTGTTTGGTTTTTCTTCTGTATTAACCTCACAGCTTTGCAACCTTTAAGGTGAAAAATCAAAGCTCAGATTGCCCAATAAAAATGCAAGCTTCTGCTATTAAGCCCTTCCCGGCTCTGACCCTAAACTGGCAGATGCTAAGCTAACCTTATAGTTTCCAGAGGGGAAGAGTTTTCCAAAGCCTTTCAACCATCCAAGTAGTCTGAGTATACTGTTACCTTAACTATAACTCTCAAAACTTACCCATATCCCCACAGAGGGAATGCCCTCCCTAACCATAACCCCCTGGACATGAAGCTGATCCA
>JAOWBC010000904.1:15873435-15889338 GCA_028566105.1 Hypoplectrus providencianus | reverse complement strand
TAGCTGCCATGTTATATACAAACATTTACAACAATGGTAAAGATGCTACATCAAATCCATGCATATATTAATAAAATGGATAGACCTCCAGCCTTTCGGTATTTTCTCTGGTGATCTAACTACAAATAGGTTGGTTGAAATTGTTGATCAGATGTTGAATCACAGCATTGATTTGCTAACAGCTTGCCAATGGGTGCTAACATTATATCTGCTGCTGCTGCTGCTGCTGTAGAGCATGAAATAATAATGCTGCACTTTGCTGTCCCAGCTTTACACAGCCATACTTTCTGGGTACATTAAAACCACAGGTGATACTCTTTCAGTTGCTGATCAAACTGGTTTGTGAACACTATGAAAATGTCTGTAATTTTGTCTTTTCCAGCATCACCTGGAATTTCTTTTACAAATAATGAGTCGCAAATGTTTCATGTACATCAGAGATCATGTCCCCAAGGTATACTGTGTCCAGAAGGCATGTGATCTGGTCTCCAACAGCCTCATCTTATGCTGTAGTGCTTCATTATACTGTGTTACTGTATTGATTTATATTTCTGCAGTCTAAATTATCCCCATTTTCACTCCCGGATATGCTCATTATCCAAACCACACACAAGTCAATATTTATTGGCTTTGCCTTCTGTCTGGAGCAACGTAGCTTTCCAGTTTTACAAAGTCAATTTGGTTATCTGTGACAGAGGGCAGAGCAAATCAGAGATCCTGAATTACATCCCTGTAAAATTCACTATCTGTGCTGTGTAACCGCTCTAAGAAAAGCACTTTGTTTTAACTTTTTATACACAAGTCAGATCTGATAAGTGTTTTCATAGTGGAGATGTTACTTTTATTCCAGGACTTGCTTCATGGCTCTGAATGAATCATCCATACAGATTGATCTTCTTTCCACTTCACATTATCCTGCGGTGGAAAAATCGCCCGAGCATGACACCTGCCATGTCGCTGGGATTTCTCTCTCCTGTAAAGGCTCATTGACACGGTGGCGCTGGTGTTGTTTCGCAGTAAGGTCGTTGGCATGGAATCCTGCCCAGCTCCATTTATGTCCCGATCAGCTGGAATGGCTTGTGTTTTTTTCTGTGATGTACCTGCTAAGCTTCTGGGATTGTTCATCTCTCTGCCGCTGACTCACGCTGCTCCCTGGACACGCTCTACTGTGATTAAAACCACGCTGTCAAACCCTGATTTTCTGCGAAACAGCAATCGTTCTGAATTTTCCCCACTTACCTTTTAAATCCTTCTTTTCTTTCCTCTCTTTTTTTCTTATTCTGTAGAGGACTATAACGTTAGGTGCTGGGGATAGGCAAGTTATCCAGACTCCCATCGATGACTCACTTCCTGTCAGTGGCAGCAGCGTGGCCCAGCTCTTCAGACAGCTTGGTATGTTTAAGTCTAATGTGCGATTTGTTCTACAACTGCCACATTTCAAAATTATGTATTTTTTTGTGGTGTTAGAAATGTGTAAATGTTTACTAAATACTGATAATGATAAATTCAATGAATGAATCCTGATAACAAAAAGGCAATATTCTGTCAAAGTTCGTCAAATTCTTTCTCCAGCTGAACATCTGTATTTGAATACAAATATTACATTTTGCAAGTATATAACCCCCCAAATAACAAAATAAAATAAAAATAGGAAAAAGTTATACTCATGGAAAAATGATCAACGGATCCTCTCAGTGTATTTCTAATTCTTAAGTGTAATTAAAAACACTGAACACAAAGGGAGGGTTGAGCGATTTCCACTGAAGAAGGAGGTTGTTGTGAGCTAGCAAGAGTGTGACGTTAGCAATTTCCTTTTCAACAGTATTTAACTGCCCTGCTACAGCCGGAATACCCAGATGGCCATACATGGACAAGGCTAACTGTCAATTAAGATATTGTATTAAAGTAATCAGCCCAAACATTTTGCAGATGTCTTAACTGACACTATGGGTATGAACATCTTTGTTGGACTCCATTTCTAGGCTAACAATAGCTAATGTTGTGGACTTAATTGGAGCGACAGAAGAGTGAAACACTCAGGAGCAGGCATAAATTGTATCACCCATACCTAGCCCTTACATCCACAAAGGCAACCAGGAATGTCAGGGATACCTTATGGAATATAATCTGTTAACACATCTGCAAATCAAAGTGTTTAATACATAGATTATAATACAAAGTACATGAATTAATAACTAAATTGCACTTTTACCAGTAAGAGGTCTGATTGTGAGTTAGGTTTTTAATGCCAGCTCCCTTTGATGCCTCTCTGTGCTCTGTTCTCCCTCAGGTATAGTCAACGTGTTGTATCTGTTCTGTGCTGCGCTGACGGAACATAAGATCCTGTTCCTGTCCAGCAGCTACCAGAGACTAACAGACGCCTGCCGGGGCCTGCTGGCCATCATGTTCCCCCTCAAATACAGGTGTGGTTCCGCTGCTCAGTCTTTCCATACTGTGTTTCTATATCTTTTTCTTTTCCCTAATCATGTATCTGTTCGGTGAAGCAAAGTGAAGCAGGATGGGTATGATTTTTTTCTTTGTGTGTCCCTTTCAGCTTCACTTACGTTCCCATCCTGCCGGGGAAACTACTAGAAGTCCTGAGCACCCCAACCCCATTCATCATCGGTGTCAATTCATTCTTTCGCTCGGAGACTCAAGAACTGGTAGGTTCTTGGTCATGCCTGGCTTGCATGATGTCACCATGATTGTTTTAGCTAGGATTTTTTGGCAGTGCTCTGAAAAAAGAAAATTAACCAGCTTCTGGACAAAACAAAACAAAAAACAAGGGAGGCAGTCTGAAGCAGCAGAAAATGTTGGCACCGCACAGCCAGCTGGAGGTCAAAATTCCAACTACACACAACCCGCTTCATCAACATTAAACAAACAACCAGGTCAATTAAAATCCCAGCATGAAGGATCCTTCACAGCCAGTCTACAGCTGAGGGAATAAAACATGATTTAATAAAAGTTATCCTCTTGTTAACAGTTGAATGTAGAGTTTAATCCAAGAGTTTTTGTTATACAGTACAATTGAACAAGCACAATTTATTATTTTTCTCTTTCTAAATGAATAAATAAACAAAGCATAAATTAGGTGTCACTGGAATGGCTTGAATCTGGGATTTAATTATCCCAATTGTATTCATGTGTGATGTTGTTAGTCCTTGTCTTGGCATTAAATTGTAGACCATTTTAAAAAAACTTGACATCATGACCTGCTGTGACCTCCAGGATAATCACAGCCTCATTAAACTTTACAACCACAAGCTTGAGACCTAGAGCATTCAGAGGGTTTAAATGTGCAATTCTTTTAGAGAGGTCCCAAATGGGGAGGTTTTGGAACCAACAACCATCATGGATTTTTCTATGGCATTACATTAAGGTCTAGCTGTTCTAATGTGATGTTTTGATGGGATTTTGAACATTTTTATTGATTTTCAAATGGCAAATGGTATCAACCCATAAAATCACGTCATGAGAATTGCAGGACTGGTCTTCACATGCCCATCAAAAAGTTCTCAGCACATACTCACAGTCTGTGATTTATTACTAGAATATCCTAACGCACATTTCTGAGTTGCATTTCATGTTAATCTTCAGATCCCCAGCTTTCACATGATGGGCATCACTTCTATGTAGCATCTACTGTTGACCTGCTATCTACCTCTAAATACCCCCTGTCCTCTACCAAAGGACTCAAATGGCTCTTTGTGCTGTTCAGTTTTAAGCAGATATAGCAACATTGATATATGAAGAAACCTTACTCTATACTTCCATACCCCCACAGCTAATCTGATATGGATCTGAGTTTTGATGACAATGGAGGGAATGTTTCATGTAAACTCTCACTGACCCATTAAGCAGTGGTTCATCTGTCTTTTAATAAACTGCCCATCTGGCAGTTGCTACCTGCTTATCTTCCTTCATTCTTGTACAATACTCAGGCCTTGCCTCATACTTTACAGGCCTTGCCAAGAGAAATTATACCAATTTACATGACAATAATTACTGTCTGGATATCACGATCAAAGAATATAATTTATTGTTGTCTTATTAAAGCCTGATGAAAGTGTAATGAACCATCCTGTCCGAGATGTCTGTCCATACGCTGCCCCCATGGAGCCTTTGTCCCCGCTCACAACAAGACACTGTGTTTTCTACTGTAATCATACGGCTGTTATCAATGTACAGGCAAGGTCAGGGGTCAGGGGTTACTGCCGACAACCTCTCTTACTGTCTGCAGTGTATTTTAGTCTAAGTACCAGCATCGTTTAATGAACAGCTGTGGACAGCTACGTCTCTGGGTCAGTTTTTCAGCCACAGTAATCAGCTTTAGTTTCATGCTGCTGTACTTTATCAACAGTCTGAGTCAGTAAAAGTGTGTTTATATGTGTGTTTTCAGTTGGATGTGATCATAGCTGACCTGGACGGCGGCACGGTGACCATCCCAGAGTGTGTCCACATCTCACTGCTGCCTGAACCGCTCCTCCAACAGACCCAGACTGTGCTCTCCATGGTAAGCACTCTGAACACGCCCGAAATACTAATGCAGACATTCACCAAACTGGTCTTGTTTTTATCATACTTTAAAGTATTGGTTGTTTTGTTTTTTACAAGTAGAACAGAAATGTTTAGTTCCAGTGAAGTCTTGTTTTTGTTTTGTGCTTTTGGGGGCACTTAAGCTGTTCGGTCTGCTTGAAACACTGATGCGGTTCTCCGGATAGTTTCTTTGGTTTTTGCTAGAGTGGATGCTCAAATGGTGTGGAAGAACTGAAGTGTTGTTTGCTTCCAAGTGCCTCAGAGTTCAGTTTGCTGCAGGTGAGAACCCAGTCGGGACCAAAGGAAGGAAGCAAGCAAAGCTCAGTGCAGTCTAGGTTGAATTTGGGCAGAAACTTGAGAATTAACACCGGGTTCCTTAGCAGTTAATCGGTCAGACAATCACAGAGCACCCACATAAAAACAGCACAGCCTACAAGTCATTTAGTGACATAATGGTGGCTAATGCATTCAGTCAAACATTACATCAAAGCCACAAAAAAGTGAAAAAAAATACAAGACATTGAAAGCTGCAACTGGTTAAAACAAAGTGTAAACTCTTCCCCCTCTCCCTCACTGCCCAATGGATGAAGGACAAAGTTTGATGTTTTTGATAAAGCAGTATGGAAGCAAACCAAAGGAAAATCAAACAATGCAGCTGCAGTTTCACCAGACTTTATACATGAAAGCATCCAGAGTTTGATTTGTGTGGAAGCCTGGTTTGCTGATGCCTCCAGCTAGCTGTTTTAATGACCTTACACTCATAGTAAAGACTGTACTGTAAGGTACTGTTTGTAAATGGTACTAATGTGCTCATATCAAACACTCTTAATAATGCCAGCTCATATCAAGCACTTTACAGCATCCTGCAGCCTCAGCACTTCCAGTATCCCAGTGCCAGCCCATTCGGAGAAATGCTGTAATTTGTTTAAGTGTGTAAACAAAAGATTTTCCGGCATCCTTATTCTCTTATTGACACGTGCAGAAAGCCCGAGGTTGTTCCCTGCTTCCCTTTGTTGCTACTGTTAACTGTGTGTACATGGGTTATATAACACATGTTTGGGTGACAATATAAAACAGTGGGATTGTTTTTCTAGGTATGTGAATCATAATAGGGCTGTTACAGGAAGCCCCTGTCAATTTATTACCAATTTAGAGAATTAACTGGAAGTTATGACTGCAGTCATGTGCCAAAAATAAGGAATTTATAATACCTAGTTTTGGGAGGTGCCAACTTCCTGCATATTGATTTGATTACTCAAAATTTTTTAAAGCAATGTCTACAGTTTTTCATTACTATTATTCAAGGACAATAGAAAGAATGCTTCAGTTGGGCCACTTGCTTTCTTACCTAGTCCCTGTATCTATTCCTTACAGCTTGTAAAGAGTAAAGCCCGGCACCTCAACTACATAGCACATCATAGCTGGATACATTCTGTTGATCCCTTCTCTGCAAATTAGGAAGCATTAAATAATAATGAGACAAAGTGATAACATTGCTGTTGGTATGAAGGGATACTGTAGACTTTATTTTTCAATATTACATTTATAGTTTCAGCTAAGATTTAATGATACAGGCATTGCAAGTGTGCAAAGTTTTGGTTTGACTGGTTCAATGAAAGTGCTTGAAAGCTGCTTACATTATATCCTTGAAAAGGTTGTACAGCCCTGAGCCTGTCAGTCCATGTGCGTACACAGTGGATGGCTTCTAGCTTTCCTCATTGCACTGAGTCAGTTGTGGGAAAATCCTTTTGATATGTTTTATGATGCCAAGTCATCCTTTCCCGGGTAGCCTGCTGTGTTTGCTGTTGTTGTGATCAGCCATGTTTAAAACACGATGAGTCACTTTATTTGATTATTGTGTCCGAATTAAATGTGAGTCTGTGAAAACGCCTTGGCACCGACCAGATGAGGGTTTTTGGACATGTGATGTCACTGAGGCAGAGGGGACAATGTGTTTATTTGGGAGAAGCTGCTCTGTCTCAGCTCAGATGTGCCAAGTGTGTGTTTGGATGCTGCGAGGAGCCTAAAGTTTAGGAATCAGCCATGCTCTTCCCACGCACTCTCCCCCCCATATTTGAAATATTTGGGCTCTATTAGATGCATTATCTGATTTTTTCTTCCTCTATTAAAACAGCAGCTGAAGTTTTTCTCTGTAGACATCAGCTGAAAAAGCTGCAGTAACCTGTACAGTTGATATTATGCATGATCTGCATGGAAGTTGCACATTTTGCTTTAAGTCAAAATTACTTTCTCAAAGTTAACAGCATGTCATGTCATGCATGTCAAATTATGTTCATGCCAACTGCTTCTTAAAACATGGAAATTATGTTTTCATTATGTTGGAGAAATTAATAGAATATTTTATTTGGTCTCTTTTTTTCTTCTCCTTTTGTTTGAGTTAAATAATAGAACAAACGTAGATTTAATACCTACTTATAGATAAATTCAAAAGTCTTCAAATACATTTACTCTCTCGTGTCCAATGAGAAATATTGAAGCTTTTGTCTCTGGACTTTGTGTTTGAAATAATGTAAATCACAGTTGTGATGTGCCTGAGTGTTTCAGCTTATAAACAGCAACAACACGTGCCTGACTCATCTGACTGCATTCACTGTTTCAACTTTGTTTGTCTCAGATCAATAGTTTATGATCTGAGCCCAGACAGCAGTCTGCCTTAATGTAACGAGTCATTCTTCCCCTCCCATCTGTGCTTCTCTGCAGTGACTCACTCTGCCAGCCCTGCTCAACCTTGTGATATGCTTCTTTTATCTTTCTTTTTAATTGTTTTATTATCTCTCAATATATCTATGCTGTTATCCGTTGTTTTGCATGAATAAAACAAGCTAATTAAAAGTGTGACAAGGTGACTTAGTGCAAATAATAAAATAAACCACAATGTTGTCTTAGAGACAGTTCAGATCCTGTAAGGATTTTAGGGATATCAATGACCTTGTTTAGACTTTTAAATGCATCATGGGATCAGACAGACGAGACACATCACAGTTTACACCTGTGTGTATCATGCATCTACAAGGGCGTCCAGCTGCCCACTTGAGTTCAGATTTCGTTACTGCATACACTGCTTTCAATTAAAGATAAAGTTGCCCTGCATACATCAATTACAAAAGAGACCACATCATCTTGAAGCTTCGTTGGGCTACTTGTTGTTCAGTGTTAGGGTTTGTTTTCAGCCTGAGAAAAGAAGAAATACAATGCAAAGAATCTGAAATCAGCTTTGGGTTGGCTTTGACAAAAAAATGTCGGGGGTCATGTTTTCTTCTCTCTCTGACTTGGACAAAAATCTGTGACCCAAGATTCACTCTTCTCTAAAGCCAGTAAACTCCCATCAATTCTTTTTAAAAAATATGTGCAATCCCAACAGCAGCTTATTTATCTCTACCATCAGTTGTGTGTCAAATGTCCTTAAGCAATACACTGAACCTCGACACACTGACTGGGTCATCTGCTGTTGACCTCAGATGACAAGGATCAGGATAAACAGATCTAATAAAAGTTCTTTTATTATGAAACCCCTAGATGATCCCACATGTTTGTCTTATAGACTGATTCTATCACTGGTTTCTCTGTTTGCTTTATGGCTTCTAACCTGGAGACTCTTGTGTGTTGTTAAAGTTAAAAGTGAAAGAGAGTTCATAGTGTTAAGGGCTTCGGTCCTCAAACACCAACACACATTTATAATCTGTATGGTTGTGGCTTTGATTTGCCAGTTTTCCACAGTGGTGGAGGACGAATGATCCAATCAAATTAAAGCCCCTCTGCTCAGCTCACATAGTTGGCACTAGGGTTGAACATGTCTGGTAAATTTTCATGAGAATTTTTGAAATATTCCAAAGGCAGAGAAAAATAGCATCACATTTGAAGTAGCTAGCATCATGGTACAATCTCATTAATGGTCAATAAAAGGATGCTAGCTATAGCCTAACATCTAAATTATCAGCTATCCACTGTATGAATATATAACTATTGCTAGTTACATGAAAACATACATTCCATATATTTTATATATATATAAACATTAGAATTAGCATAGCTTAGGTATATTGACAGTAAGAGGGTTTTTCAGCAGTTTAAAGAACAGAGGTGCTCAACTTCCAGTCCTCCTGAAATCTACAATATGTCTTGAAACTTGAACGTTTTTGGAACCCAATCACAGCACAGACATGTTTGTGTTATTTCAACAACTTATAGGACATTATTAAACATGGAACTAATGGATTTAATGTGGGAATATGTGGGAAATAGGAAAACCTTGGCCAGACTCACTGGCAAATGCCTATTAGTCTGAAATCTCTGTGTTGATTTTTGATTTCCAGTATTTCAAGTGCATTATCAACGAGTGCAGACCAGAATGCCTCTGATAAAGTATTGTGATTGGGAATCTGTGTGAACAGGAGAGTAATCTGATACATCTACCTGAGCAAATAAAAAAACTCAAGGGTTGCATCACCTTGTTTCCAGACAGTAGAACAGCTATTTAAGGTAGTTGCGTTGTAGACATGTTGTGATTTAATGGTTGCTTTGTGCTTGTTTTCATAGGTTTTGGATCCCGAGCTGGAAATCGCTGATCATGCCTTTCCCCCTCTCTCCACACAACCCTCCGCGCTCAAGATCCAGGTGAGAACAACACTTACCTGCCTTCTCCTAGCATCTTTAATCTCCAAAAAGCAGGAAGTCTGACATTTATACACAGGTTGTTTGCTATATTTCTTGTAAGAATTAAGCGAATGAAGAAGTGTTCTATTAGTCCTGAATTTGAAACATTTCTCCTGAATGTAGCCTGTAAAGTCAGTGCAATGACACATTCTGGGCACAGTGTCAACTTGAAGAGGCAACACTATTCAGTGCAGAGCACATTGAATTACTGCAATCCAAGAGTAAACTACTGTTCCAGCCAAATTCTCCAAACCCTCAACCAAAACTTTCCATATTCAGTCTGTCCTCTCTGAGAGGCTTAATGTGTCACTAGCAGGGTAGCTTTGATTTTATTCTTGTTTGCATGAAAAGGTATTATGGGGTCAACAACAGTCCAGTTTTATAGAAGTGTCCAGGCTCTGGCTCAGTTCCTCATTCCATTACTCCCTTAGTTGTGTTGTGTATGTTTAATCTGTCTTGTGTGTGTTCAGGATAAGGAGATCCGGGGAGTCTTCCTGTGGCTGTTCGCTCGGCTCTTCCAGGGCTACCGGTGGTGTTTACACATCATCCGAATTCACCCAGAACCAGTGATCCGCTTCCACAAGGTCTGTGCATATGATACAGTCATCTGTGTGCTCGAAACAGAATCAGAGAGCTCAGCTTGTGTGTTCTGGGCTTCATACTAATGTACCGCGTGTGTCCACAGGCTGCCTTCCTGGGTCAGAGGGCCTTGACAGAGGACGACTTCCTCATGAAGGTGTTGGATGGCATGGCGTTTGCAGGCTTCGTGTCAGAGAGAGGGCCTCCCTACAGAGCCACTGACCTGTTTGATGATGTGAGTTTGGCAGCTAGACTCTGTTGTGTGTCTGTTGCTGCCACTTGGCGCTGAAACTGCATCTCAAGTATGAACAACAGCGGCTGAAATTTGACATACTTTCTGTTTTCATGTTTGCACAGCTTGTGGCCAATCAGGGAGAGCGGATAAGACAGGAGGAGACCTGTCCACACAAAGTCCTGAACCACGTCAAGGAGCTGGCTGAGCAGCTCTTCAAAAATGTAGGTCCTGTGACGATGATGACAACAAATGACATTTTCCAAAGACAACTTATTCCTTAATTTCCATGAGTCCTGCTGTGTCCATTTTGTCTTATTTTATTTATTTTCTTATACTTTCATTTCCTTGTCCTGTCCATTTCTTTAATGTACGAAGGCCCTGCAGGTCCAGTGGAATTCTTATCCTAACAGTTAATATTTTTGTTTAATGAAATCACAAAATTAATTTGAAAAGTCTTAGATCTGTGAAACAGGTGGCAGGTTGCATTTTTATTTTACCAGGATAAATGTTTTTTTTTAATACAAGTGTGAAATGTGACTTTTTTTTTAATGTTTTTTTTAAAACATTTTCTGCATGAGTGCATAAGTCTAAAGTACAACAGTATCCCATGTTAAAATAGAATGAAAAGTTTTTATATTTTCTGGTGATGTCATTTTTTCTTGCATTCTTTAAGCAAAGGCCCTGATCATCATGACAACAAAGTGTCAAGCAAATTTGTCAAACATTTCTTTCCCAAAAACTAATTAAGGAACTGTGAAAGACTACCTTTTTCATCTGCTCTTAAGTCATAAACATAGAGAGATCTCGCTTGAAAACTCATTTGCCTTCTGGGCTTCTGTACTTGTACTAATACAGTATTATGAGACGTATCCATGTTTCTCATAGCTCAGATTTAGTTGAGTTGCTTTCTTGATTTTTATCATCTCTTATCCTTTTGTTTTTCCCTCCCCTTAGGAGAATCCTTACCCTGCTGTGGCGATGCACAAAGTCCAGCGGCCAACTGAAAACAGCCAGAACAATGCACAGAACCAGACGCCGTTCCCCGTGCTGGACGAGGTAGCGGTGCAGCTCTTCATTGACCATGCTGCCGCCAAGCTCAAGACTGCTCCTCCTGTGGTCAAGGCAGAGCTCAAAGGAATGGTGCCATCTGGACCCCCACTGGGTGAGGCTCTGTTTCTGCGTTGATTGGTTTTCCGGTGAACTGTTTAGACAGATAAAACAACACCGGCTGTTGGGTTTGATAGTTTCACTTATAAGAATGACATCAACACCAAGTTCTATCTCCACTTTCACCACAAACTTCCTGTGTGAACTTTTCTTTCTGGCAGTCTGTCTCACAGTGTGTGCTTAATGGGGTGGAGGTCTGTCACACGATGACAAATGAGTGTCTGATAACTCCTGCCATGTCTCCACAGGAGACATCGTGGATAGAAACGGCCATGTGATGGCTAACAGTGCCCGCAGGCTGGAGGTGGTCAGAAACTGCATCACTTACATCTTTGAGAACAAGATGCTAGAGGCCAAGAAGGTAAGAATGACGCATTAATGCATAACCTGTCAAACTAAACCAACACTGCATGCATAATAGCAGAAATACCCTGAAGTTCCTAAACTCCCAAGTTACCTATGTTGTTTAATTTGCCCTAATTGTGTGCCTTCTCCTCTTGTCTGTCTAGTTAATGCCAGCTGTACTGCGGGCGTTGAAGGGTCGGGCAGCCCGGGTTTGTTTGACCCAGGAGCTCAATCAGCACGTCCTACAGAACCGGGCTGTGCTGGATGACCAGCAGTTTGACTACATTGTGCGAATGATGAACTGCACCTTACAGGTGAGCCTGCAAAGAATCAGTGATATAGCAACATCAATTAAAAAAAAACAAACTGTAAAGATGAGATATGTGTCTCCAATTAACCACCATGAAAAATAATAGCATGGAACATGCTATTAACAACAGTTCGCTTGGATGTTGTTGCAATATTATATTGAGGCAAAGTTAGATGGAACAATCACAAATAAATAGTTATTTCAAAAGATTTACAACACGAGGATGACCTTCATTACAGATAGGTGCTTTTTCTGTTTTTACTTGTATTGTATAAATGTTTTTTTGTGTTGTTATTTTAATGTCAAACCATTTTATTTCTGTGAAATGTTTTATACAGATAAGCTCTACTTAATTACTTACATCATTCATTGCTCATGTGGTTGTTTTCAGGACTGCTCGCATATAGATGAGCATGGTATTGCAGCTGCCCTCCTTCCACTGGTCACAGCCTTCTGCAGAGTAAGTCACAAAGTCATTTTTAAATCACCCTGATGCAGCCTGAACATGCATGCTCACACATTTAAAGGGACTTGTGCACTGTGATTTAATTCTCTGCCTGGGTGTGTTTGACAGAAAATGGGCGCGGGCATCACTCAGTTTGCGTACAGCTGCGTGCAGGAGCACATGGTGTGGACCACCATGCAGTTTTGGGAGGCCATGTTCTACAGCGACGTTCAGAACCACATCAGGGCTCTCTACCTGGAGACAGAGGAAGGGGAGCAGCACAACAACTCGGTAAGCACCTCTGTAGCTCTCAGTCAAATCCTGAAAGTACAATAAAGAAAGAAGTTTGGGGGAATTTTGGAAAAACCTCCCACCAGAGAAGAGAAGTTTACTGAGTCAGTGTCCCAACAACAATTCTGTCTCAAGGTAATTCATCATTAATGGACCTTTTTTGGTTTGTCTTTAGGAGCAACATGACGGGTCAGGCAGCGGGAGGGAGATCAGCGCCCTGGAGCTGGCGTCGGAGCAGAGCCGGCTGTGGCCGACGCTCAGCAAAGAGATGCAGACGGAGCGCGTGCAGAAGGAGGAGAGCACGGTGTTCAGCCAGGCCATCCACTACGCCAACAGGATGAGCTACCTGCTGCTGCCGCTGGACACCAGCAAAAACCGCCTGCTGAGGAGCTCCGGCCTCGGAGACGTGGAGAGCGTCAGCAACAGCTACGTCACAAATAGGTACCAGCAGCTTAACCCGCTGAACTCCAAGCACTTTCTCACTCTGTGCTCCCGTCACTTTTTACTCACCGTGACCTCACTTTTCTACTGCGATGTGTGAGGTCTGCGCCTCTGTGGACTCAGCAGACAGTCATGACTAGAAGCAGGAAGAACTCAAAAATGTCAGTTGTGCAGATTTACATTTATAATGCCATAAATCATTTTTTAGACAACAAAAAAAAACGTTTATGATCATTAATTTTTTCTAAATCCCAAAAAAAAATGTACGTGTATTTCTTAAAATGTCCAAAATGCTTAAAACAGTAGAGTACAAGTTGTTTTATGTTTCAAAGTAAGTGGAAAGTTAAATATAAATGTGTTTTTACATTCTGAAGTGGGGGATGTCTGCGAACCTTCTATAATCTGGGATTTTAAATCCGTCCGCTGGTCCTAATGATTGATGAATCAGCCTTGATGATGGAGGATGGCATTGTCCATCACTCCAACCCAAGCAGACTTATGTGTGTGATTTAGATCAACACGATAACTTTTAATTATTTTCGGCTCTTAAATAGTTAGAAATCTAATGCTTAGTGATCCCTGGAGTGACAAACATTCACACCTCAATTATTATGCTTAGCTCATATCCTGCTCTCTTTTGTCCTATAGAGTTGTTCTCAATTATGTAGCATAAATGTTGACGGCCATTTTTCCTGTCTTGCAGTATTGCAGGCAGCATGGCAGAGAGCTATGACACAGAGAGTGGCTTCGAAGACGCGGAGAGCTCCGACGTGGCTAACTCTGTGGTGCGCTTCATTAACCGCTTCGTGGACAAAGTGTGTAACGAGAGCGGCGTGACCAACGAGCACCTGAAGGCTCTCCACACCATGATACCAGGTATGGAGGCAGCGGGATGCATCACACCAAACTTCAGGGCTGAATTCTTGTCTTGTTTGTCATCTTCATGTTCTGTCTGTTTGTGCGCAGATATTGTTCAGATGCACATCGAGACGTTAGACGCAGTCCACAGGGAGAGTAAGAGGCTGCCGCCGATCCAAAAGGTAACCAATTCCTTATTTTACCTTCCACTGGACAAAGGCCAAGCAGAGTCCCAGCCAGCCCCGCCCACTCCCCTCTCCAACAGTCCCTTCAGCTCAGACTCCCAATGTCACGGCAGGTACGTCTGTCCGCCAGAGGCAGATCCTTGTGACTCACAGCACGCCAGAGCAGTGCATGCTGGGTGATTGCTCTCCCTTGTTGTGGTGTATGAGGCCATGCAGAGCCGAGTGCCTTCAGTCTGAAGGGTGCTGAAGTCTTGTGAGTCAACATGTGGCAGTTCAATGCCCGTACAGGGAATTCGTTCATTTTTCTGCTGTGTGGTTGCAGCCGTAGTACGGACACATGTGACGTTAGGCGTTGTGTAACTGCTTAGGTAAAGTATTTAGTCATTTTATGTCAAAGGTGGAAGCTTTCCATGCCTCACTGGGGGACAGGAAGTGATGTAAAGGGCCAGAGGACAAAGCTGGCTTCATATTTCCTACTGTTCAGAAAAGCTCAACAGGCCTCTTAGCCTGAGAACGGCTGTTCTGTTCCAGTCTGCATTTTTTTTTAAAGAAATATGAAATGAACATCGCATTGCATAAGCAAAGCCAAAAGACTGATATTTTATAATTCCTTCTGTGTATTTATCTTATATAATTTGTGACGTCATTTCTGCCAAGATCCCACCAATTTACATCTTATGTGTGTTATGAAACGATTAATTAAATCATTGTTTTTGTGTTTGGTCTGAGCTTTCCAAACATGGAGGCAGTAACCTCAGCATGGTTGTGAACGCATGAGACTTTGTTGAGTGGAGTGTTATATATTAACTGTTGGGATGCACAGTTAATTGTGTTTTACTGTAAACAAAAGTCGCAGTGCCACATTTCATAATGCTGCGTGTTTCCATTTCACAGATAAGTCTTTTTAGTGCTGAATGGTGCAGGCAGGGTGACATAATTCAGTTTACAGCAGCGTTTTTTCAACTACTGACCCTTTTATACAAAGCTGCTAATCACAGACTGCAAGTGGTGAGAAGTTAAAGCTGATTTATTTTTTCGTCATGTTGCTAGATTTCCTCTAGTTTGGTTGCACCTCGGGTTCATAAGTGATAGTTGAAGGTTTGAGTTGTAATGAAAATCTTGTCTTGAATCATCATTGTTTTATTGTTTGTTCACTGCAGCTGTTTCTTGCAATGCTATGAGACTGGGAAAAAAACAAATATGAGCCAGAGTAAAGTCTGAGTTTAGTCATCAAAACCTGAGTTTCCACGTCAATAGTGTTTAAGTCAGAGTCTGAGTCCTAGTCATCAAGGAGGGTCTGAGTCACGCCATCTTTACCTCAGTACGAGTTTTCCATTCTGGCAAATCCAAACAGCTGATATTCAGATGATTAAAGTCAGAGTTAAGCAACATGTCCGGAGAGTCTGGCTTCAAGTCTGAGTCAACAGAATGCAAATCTGAATTCAGTCACCAAAAATGGGCTTTGAGTCCAACTTGAGTCCAAGTCCAGTGCCTGAGTACTCCATACTTGTAATATTTCTTTAAAAAATCTACATCGAAATCAACATTATTACTTTTCGACAGTGTAAGTTTGTTTATTTTGCCTTTGTTTACCTCTCGTTATCTATAATTGAGAATCACGGTGCGGCCTTGTTATCCTGTGTGACCTGAATGTCTACAAATGGTTCCCACTGAAATATAATGAGACACCCCAATGTCTGGATTAAATCAGCAGTTTCATCCATTCATGAATCAGTTTTGTAAATTATGCTGTTTTTAATACCGTATTTTCCGCACTATAGGGCGCACTGGATTATAAGGCGCAGTGTCAATGAATGGTCTATTTTTGATCTTT
>JAOWBC010000904.1:15812694-15840149 GCA_028566105.1 Hypoplectrus providencianus | reverse complement strand
CAAAAACGGATGGAAAGAGCCTATCAATTATGTGACATAATGAACCAACAACAGATGGGAAAAAGATCTGACAAGCTGACGAGCCAATCCGGTGCCATTTTTTACATTATTTTTCCAATGCACTGCAGCCAGATAAATGTCCAGGTTTTCAATACACACTCGCTCTAAATTCCACAAGCAACTCGTCACTTTTCCTCCTAGAACTTCAACCAAAAGGCATCGCAAACTTACGACTCTAGTACAGCCAATAGTGGGTCAGCCTCCATATTCTCCTGCATCTGATTGGCCTGGTCTCGACTAAGGCGGATGATGTCACAAAGCGTTTGGGATGCATTTGATTGTCTCTGAAATGTAAACCATTGAATTAGAAAATCCTAACGAACAAGTAACTCTTTTAAATTGTGTCAATGCAAATACAGAATTAAAGCTTTCTTAATTTTTCTTCTTCAACCAGCATGGTGGCGGATCACCTCCTTGCAGGCTTAATACTTACCTCCTCATCTTTGCCAGTGTGGATGAGCTCTGTGAGTCTCTGTACCAACTTCTCCTCATTCAACCACTTGGGGGGAATTAAAAAGACAAAGTGTTAGAAACTTTAAAGGCCTGTAGGGACTGTTGTTTACATGCGGCTGCATTTAGAGGGCTTACATGGAGAACCTCCTGCCTCAAAGGGGCAGGCTCCACACAACTGATGAGACGAAGCAGTAGATCCATCATGGCAGACGCGTCAATATGTTTCAGCACCAGACCAATGAAGCCTTCCTTTTTCTTTAGAAAAGTAATCACCTGGAAAATATAGCAAAGAGGTCAATACCTACTTACTCATCTCCAACCCTCAAAGACTCATGGGGCTTATGTTATTCTTGTTCAAGACCACTGTCTTTAGGAGGCTTTCAAATCTAGAGTGAAATCAAATGTGTTATTTTGCTCTATGATAGTTCTATATTTCTGCATAGTGGGGGTCCTCAACAGTCTTGAATTGCATTAGCTGGGTAAAACAAGAAGGCTGAGACTCTTATGGATTAAATGAGCCATTCCTAATTAATGTATAAATTACCAATAGTCGCATTTCATTGTGGTGACATTAATTTGAGCTTACCGTATGAAATGCGCTAAAATGAGCTGCTATGACCTCTAACATCTACTGTTGACCTGCTATCTCCCACTATAAATAAACCACCCCTTTAAAAAGACAAACATGGTGATATAGTGGGTTTCCAAATGTTGGAATCATTTTGTATAACATATCAGCATTATATCAGCATTGCTTTTTCAGCCACTTTTTTTTTTTTAATATACCTGTTCGGTTTTCCTGGCGATGAGATTGCCGATGGTTTTGCTGAAGAAGCTCGCCAGGAGAGGATTGAGGGGTGGGTCCTGCTCCAGAAAGTGATAGAGCACCTCAAGGAGAGACTCGTCAGCACCCAACTTATCATTTATGATAGACACATCTGATGTCAGGAGCTCACAAGCGATGTTGGGAAACCTGACACAAAAAAGAGGGAAATGACAATAAAGACGAGAGCAACTAATGATATCACTGTGGCATTTCAGAAATGTTTCTGCTCAGCTATGTCCTAACATAGAGGGAAAAGGCAAAGTACTAAATAAAATCCAATTATACGATTCCTGTTGAGAATTTTAGTGATTGAAGCAGCAAAAATGAAAAGTTAAACAAAAAGGGCAGAACTGAAAGTGTGGTGCAGTATTAAACACAACCAAAAGCAAAAACTCTATATTAAATTATTTCGTTTAGAGAATATTAAGTAAAGTTTCACAATGACAAGGTAGGATTTCAAAGCAGTGTTATTCAAATTAATTGTACTTGGTGGTACAATTTTGCAAAGAAAAAAATTTAGACATTTGGATTTTTTTGTGAGGGAGACTAGTAAATTAAATAATTAAATAAGGTGTTGTTTTGAAAATTAGTTGTCAGTAAGTCCCTTTTACTAGACAATACCTACAAGAAATTAGATAAAAGTTAAATAGCACCACCTGAGTCAATATTAGGTGCGCTCTGAGTGTGTAAATCGCAGCATAGAATATACTACTGTGGATACTACATTTAGTCAGATGTGAAAGTCACATCATAATAAAAAGAAGCTATCCCACCAGGTGGCAGGAATGTCAGACCAACTACTCTCGAGTTCAGCAAGGTAAAACTTCTGCTTTGTCAATGGAGTCTGGGGGCTGAAGAAAGCACAGATAATGGCTTCATTTTTTAGGTGGCTCCAAATGATTGCCCCAGTCCACAGTTGTTCATATCATTTATTTTACCTCACAGAACACCACGATTGTTGGTCCACTGCTGCCTCGATCTGTTTGTTTTTTGTATGACTTTCAATCTCAGGTCCAAACTATCATGCCGTCCACAGCAGTACACTTCTTAGCCTTGATGCTCATACTCAGCTTCTCCAAATAACAAACATTCAGCCCGAAACTGGAATGATAATGGTTTTATGTAGCCACATCATTATTCATAAACCTTAATCAGGTCATATGGAAAAGTTACTTTTGTTTTGAACGTCAGTGCTTGCATTTGAATACATAAGGAAAACTCCTCAAGATCTTTTATAGCTTCCTACACTTTCCTTATAGAGAATCTCTAAAAATAAAACCCCTTATAATTTGTACCTCGTAATTTAAGTTTTTATAATTGTCACACTGATTATACTATACACTGTATTTTTCACCATCCACCTGGCCATCGTGAAAGCCCTCACTAGTCACCAGTGTGAGGACTCACTTAAAACGGCTCCTCTCCTCCAGGTCTGCGGGCGGCTCTGTGGTGATGAGGCTGACCAGCTCCTGCATGCAGTGGTCCTGGGAAAGGAAGAGGAGCAGCCGACGGTTTTGGGCCTTGCACTCTTGCAGGACGTCATCCTCCTCCATCAGCTCTCTCAGCGTCACGTCCTCTCTGTCCAGCAGCTGGTCGATGTGGGAGGTGGTGTGCAGGTCGAACTTCCAAAACATAGTGGCCGCTGGGACGGGGGACACTGCCCTGGACCGTAGGAAGGTAGAGTCCGGAGGGGGAGGATGGGGTAAAGGACAAAAATCACAGAGGAGGTAGAGAAGGATAAGGGAATGTAGACAAGCCCAGTAGTGGCCAGAACAATAAAAGAAAGGGGTAGGAAAGGGAAGAGTGGAGGCGTAGGTGGGGAAGGAAGCAGGGGAGAGCAAAAGATGTAAACAAGCATGTGAGCTTGATAGTTCAACAGAAAAAGCTGGAACAAGAGAGCACTATCACTTGTAGTACTACTTCGCTTTTCTTACAGACTATGTTTACAGGGGATTCAAGACTCTTGTCTTAAAACTAAAGAGAAATTGTCTTGTAAACAGAATATTCTTCTATGATTCTTATTGAGCATATTAGGATGGAGATTGTCAAATTATATTCCAAGATTGTAGATTTCTGCCATGTACAGCCTTCAGTGAACACTTTATAGAAGTTTTTTTTTTGTATTGTAAGCATTATCAAAATGACAAAGACAGAATTTGAAGTAAAGTGTTCAGGGGAACAATGACACTGTGACAAAATGTGGGGGCAAAAAGTTAATTCACAAATTAAATTCTAGATAATTTGAAATAGATTAGATCTATCAGCAACTTCGATACCCATTTTAAATGGCCTTACACTGAATTCAGGGCATTCTGATTGCCAGTTCACAGCTCATAACATAGCCAGTAGGTAGCAGCTAACAGTACGAACACCACAGTGAACTCGATGACTTAGGTTAAAATGCACATGTAGGGAGCATCACTAAATCACACTCTGGTCAGGACTCAATTAGTCCAGCAGGGTTTCATTTTCAACACTAACATCACATCTCAAGCTCCTGATAGTATTTTTACATATTCATAATAGAAAGTTATTCTGCAAAGTGATGCTGTTGCCTTCGTAGGGTGTCTGTTAGTTAATCAGTCAATTCCACAATTTGACATATGCATGTGCATTCACACTTAATGCACAAACTGAATTTACAGAGCCGCATCTACAACAAACTTTAATTGAGTAAAGCAAGAGCTTTGCATAAGCGCAGACTGTTCACTCAAATGCAGGCGGCTACTGTAGTAGGCTATATTATGATTGATTCTAACAATAATTTTAATCAAGTTGTGCAGGGTTTGTTTTAGTCTATGGTTGCAATTCACTGCAGGCGGTGAATTTTACTTTCACCTCTCCACTTCAAGACAATGCCAGCATGATGGAGAAACTTTGCCTATCTGTCTAAATCAGTCCTGCCCCCACATGATCTCCATGTGTGCGTGTGTTTGCGCCAAACTACTCACGAGTAACCTGTACAGGCCAGTAAGAGGAGATCAACAGAGACCGTATCTAGTGATTTATGATCAGTTCACATATGATAAAAGGATGCTTTAACAAATCAATGTGACAATAAAATAATTCATATATTAAAATATTTTGCTTTACAAGTGACTGTGAGGATGAAACACTAGATTAAATGTAAAAATATAATATCTTGAATACATCAGGAATATAATGAAGCATTTTCTGGGTTAATATAAGCCTTGCAAAAAGAACAACAGTGGCTTGATTGGGATCCAGTCATATGTAGTCACAGACTGTCAAATTGACAAAAATGCCACACAGTAAAAAATGTTCACACATACCAGTGGATGAAATATGGATATCTTTAATCAGACCTCCCCCACGGGCAGGCAGGCATTTGTGTTTGTGCAGACGACAGAGAGTGTGGCGAGGCCTGGCATTTATCAGCATGGGTCTCCTCTTAAAACGCAGGCCTCTTTAGGAGATGAGATGCGGAGGGGCTCACCATAACCTACAAGACATGAAAAACAGCAAAGATTATTCATCAACTGTGCAACTATGACAATGAGATGTGGAATTGAAGATTTTATTTAAAATCAGCGTCATTCCAGTTTAAATAAAGTGCAGAAAATTTGTCAAACTTTTGATGTTATCTAACTTAATCTAATCATAATAATTTTGAAATGTAATGACTTTTAGGTTGCAACAACCACTTATGGAGCATAAACAATCCAACATAATTATGCCTGAATCAACTCTGCAAAATGTATTAGTGAAGATTCACTATAAGACAAGCTGAAAAGAAAATTGCATCCCTCAGGTCTTTTACTACCTTTTTTTCAGACTTTCTTTATTCCATGATAAATACATGAGGCTATAGTCTTTTGGCCTGTATCACATTCCCGATATAACAGTGAGAGATTATGGCCAGTTCTAAGGATGACACTCAAAATACGGCAGAGGAACAGGGTTGTTTAGACCTACACTGAGAGCATCACTCTGTACTCAGACAGCTGCTAAACATTTGGTCAACATTGACTTCCTCTTCAACATCTACTGTGTCTCATCAGCACTACAGGACATTTTAAATGTCCACTACCGGATTAGGTCAAATAGTAAATAAATCTTAAATTATAATATATTTGATGCCTTTGTGCCGATGCAAATGTGTTTATTTTTTTCTTGTCTGGTTGCCGTGGTAGATAATCCAGACAACCAAACACACCAACAGTAACAGAAAAGTATTATATCTGCTGGCTTTGCCAAAGTTAACGTCTCTCTCTGAGCAACATGCAATCAACTGTTGATCGTGGAAGTAAAACTTAAGAGGGAAATCAAAGTGCTTCCTCCTTTTTGTTTTTTTTGTTTTTTTTCCTGAGAAGGACCCTTCCCTGCACATGCAGCAGCGACAGCAGCAGCAGCAGCAGTTGAGGCGTCCATCTGGCATACATTTACAAAGTACACAAGTGCAATAATAACCCGCTGAACGCTCCCTGTGGACACTGAGCAGGAAAGCAAATGCTCGACTTTACATCCAAAATAGAACCCACCAGAGGCAACCTCAACAAAAAGAGTCTATTGGCACATTTACACACGATGAAAAGAGGAACAATGGCACACATAGAGGCCATACATGTGCATGTTGTGAGCCAACAACAGTCTATAATAAGGCAAGTTAGAAAAGCAGTGAAATAAGGAGAAAGGGAATTCCACCTCCACTTTTACATGAACTTTCTTATACTTACTGAATGTAAATAATGATGTAACTGGTGGTCACTAGATATCTAAAGCAATGGTGCACCTCTGAGGACAAACATCAGCCAGAGCTGTACTCAGCCTGTTGCTGTTTACTTCACAAAGATAAAATAAAGTTGTTAAATAATTGTAGTAGACGTGTATCTAATTCTTGATACGCAAAATTATAGTCCCAAAATATTGAAAACGTTTTTTGTTTTGTTTTTAAAAATGTTGGCCATTTTTCTTTCAAATTCTACTTCACAAATGAAAAGTTTTCCTGGGCTTCTTCCATTCACATTATTGATTACCTTTGGTTGTCTGGCTGTCAAACAAAATAAGCCTACGCTTCAAACTGATAACCTGAGATGGGCACATTAATTTTTAGTATATGGCAGCAATAATACATATTTGTGAATGATGACAAAAAAATATGTAACTGCATCACTCTTATATAATACGTTGGTGCTTGTGGGGGGTTCCCCATTTGTAAATACTGTCTAACAATAAGACACACATTGGTGTGCCGCTAAAGAAATGTAAACTGACCTGCGTTAGCCTTGGCATAAAGTGCACATCAACTGACTTGCGGCAGGAGCTCAGATTTCTGTTTACTTCAACTCCAGTGGAGGCACCACTACCACATAACACAAAAAAACATTGTTCTGCTTAATAGTAACTACAGTACTTGCTTGTAAATACACACGATGAAGATATACTTCCATAATTCCCTCTCTTCTTTTAAATCTATCCGTAGCTTAACGTATAAATGAATCTGAGCAGTGTTAAACGTTTCTCGATTTCTGAAACTCAGCAAGCCTTCGTTGCTGCTGGCCTCAATCAACTGAATGGCTGCACTAGACAATAAAAAATATTTAAATGTTTTGCAGTGTCGTAAGGAAAATGTAAGTGGATAAATAACTTGCGCAAAAGCCGATGGTATCAAACTACAGCTGTTACACGTTACTTAGAGAATATGTTACGTTAACTAGTGTAAAGTAAACAGCTTAGAACTCCCGCAATGTTACTTGTAACACAGCGTTAACTGTTAATTGGCTATTTGAGTGCACTAACTTCGAAAACATTTTTGGCTAACGTTAACGTTAGTTCCTCCTTTCCTCTGATTAGCACGTAAGCTAATTAGCTACTAACAGTTAACGTGTAACGTTACTGAGCTGAGTTAGCCAACTTAAATAGCTCTCCAACTTAGGTTCAACTTTGTCGATGCAGCAGCAGAGTTAACGCTTGCTAGATGTTCAAACTCATGGCGATGTTTTCGTCAAAAACTTACCTTTGATTTTAAGTCCGCTGCTATTCCTTCCGCCTGTATTAGATTGTTAGTGGAGTTTTTCGTCAAGCAGCCAGCTCCTAAGTCACTAGCTATCCAGCTAACTACTAGCTAGCTGATTTAGCTAACATTAGCCTGTGAGCGAATAGTGATTTGTTTTGAAGAAGGGGTCAGTCTGCGACAGCACAGGCTACTGTTAGCTAGCTCAACTTAGCTAACGTTAGTCAAATTTGGCTTTAAAGTCTATCAAATAAACAGTTCCCAGACATTAACGGCTACCTGACATTAATAACAGTACCTGTTACTTCAGATATAGAGGGTATGATTCGTACTCACGCACAAACTAATTCAAACGCGGGGCTAAGTTTAGCATGCAAAGCAGGAAAAACTCAGTCATATTTTTCGAATCAAAATGGCGACATGGTTACGAGAGCGCGCAGTAGACCTACACAGGGGACGTGCATTGACTTCAGACAGTACACTGAGCTCAGCAAAGCATACACATCACATACCAGTCTTAAATGATGACACGCTGCGACACTGTTTGTTTTAAGTCAAATTAAACAAGCTTAATTGTAAGGGCCTGAACATAGAGTTATATTTTATTTTATTTTATTTTATTTTATATTATATCTTATACCTATTGGGGCATCTCTATGTGTCAGAATAAGAATATGTGACCTTCATACTTTGTGGTACCATAAAACACTTAAGAGATTTGCTGAAATATGGTTTTCCCCTCTATTCCAAGAAGTCTCATGTGAGACACGTTAACAGTTAACCACAAATTGTGTCCAGGTTAATTAAAGGTAGTTGCAAGAACAGTGAATCTCATATCAGACTAGTTTTCTAAGAAATCAAATCCAAATCTCTTTCAGTTTAACATTAATTTATCATGGCTTCTCTGTTTAGCTATGTAACAATAAAATAAAAACATAAAATAACCAAAATCCTATATTTAATAGGTTGCACTGAGTTATCAGTATATAACATGTTGTTCTTTAAGTTTCAGTTGTGTAGTTACGTTCAATTTATTTAGTATTTTAATAATGGAAAAAGTTGTAGGGTTGAAAGTTGTTTTTTTTGGCACAGTTTCCAATTATTCATTTTTTGACAAAATATATACAAAAATGTTTCTTAAGTCCAAAGATATTAAATTATGACAAATGTCCACAAGCATGAGCATGGGGCTTTTAGAATTATAAACTGAAAAATAAAATTGTGAAATGTAATCCAAATGGTCCAATCTAAATACCACACATTTATCTTCTTCTTTTTTAAATCCAGTCATTTGCATGAACTTCTCTTTCATAGAATTTGAATGCAACTATAAACTTAGTTTTTATAAACTTTTTAAGCACAGCTTGAAATTGTCAGTAAAAGAGGGGAATATATGCAATTCAGATTAATATATGCTTTTTTAAATAAAATATTTCAATGAAATTAGGAAGGTGGTATTTATTCTCAATCCAGTATTAGTTTCACAATTCAGTATTTGATTACAAAAAAAAATTTCAATTCGTATTTTCTTCCAAAGCCTTTAACAGAGTGCAATGATTTATTACAAATATTTTGACCCACAGTCAAGAACTATGAATGGTATGAAACCATATTATGACTGCAAGAAAGTCCTCTCACTTTTGTAAAGTTATGCTATCTTTTCATCTTAAATCTTATTAAATATGTCTTAAAATGTTTTTGTTTTACAGTTAATCTTATTGTCCCCAAACTTTTTTCTCACCCTTTTCATCTTTCTCTCTACTTTCTTGCGTTCCTTCCTCCGTTGTTTCCTTTCCTCTCCCTTCACCTCTTCTCCTCGCCTTCTCTATCCCACAATGCATTGCGTTCACTCGTTGGATCATGGACCAAATCGGTAAGCAAAATATCCATTAGGGCGGACGTTAGCAAACTTATAATATGTGATATATTTTTCACTACGCGTTTTGAATTGTGTTGTGTCAGATTGTTTGACAACAACATACCATCTTCACTGTAGACGAGTTTGCTACGACATTCCGTTATATTCCAGGAGAGTGTTACAGCTAGCAATGCCCATGCTAACAGGTTAGCTAAAAATAGCTAGTAATGGAGTAACACTTTAACACTTGTGTTCACCAAAAGTTAACGATCATTTCTAAATGAATCCGTAAGGTCACAGGCAACGTTATGACCGAGTTTACGCAGTTGCATCCTTTTACTGAATGGCAAACATTGCATTTCCACATGTTGGTAGGCGTAACCGCTAGCTTGACTTGGGGCGCCAGTGCTAACTACATCACCAACGTTAGCATGATGCTAATTCATTTAGCGACTTGCCGACACAACTTACTACATGTAGTCAGAATCTGTAAGGATGGTTTATCAATTATTTCTTATCATATGAAAAACTATAGATTGACCAGGCTATGTTAATTAAATTGTGGTTTCATATGATTAGTCTAGCTGGTTACCTAAAGTTACAAAACGTTATCATATATTTCTAACTTTGAATGAGTCATTCTTGTTAACCCAAATGTGAGGGCCCTGTTCCTTTAGTAACATTCTCAACAAAATAAGAGATTGTTGATCGTTCAGGGGTAGGGGTCACTATCACATGCCCTTACAGAGGTGAGGGTCGCCGCAGGAGCTTGAAAACACGAATTTTGATGCCACTTTTCCAAGTTTAAAACAAACAATTGGATTTCGAATAAATTGCTTGAAATGTGTATTTAATAGGATAAAATGTTGCTAAGAAAAAAGATGACACACAATTAAACATATTAAAGTTTAAACATATGCGTTCTGTACACTCCTGTCAGGAAATATTTTGTTTGTAAATTCTAGCAAAATAACATTTAGTTTAATTTATAGAAGTTAAATAGTCTGTATACTGAATGCTCTATCAAGATATGCAGTTTAATAACAAATGAAAGGTGTTGGAAATGCTTGAAAAGGGATTTGACTTTGAATAAAGTGTAGCAAAACTAAGTTGCTAAAACTTGCTCCTAAAAGGCTATATTCATTTCCTTCAATTTACAAACATTGCAAGAAAATGTCACACCCACTACTGGTTATTTCAACTTTACACTATAATTTATAAAGGTCATATAAAGCCGGTATACCTGACTAAATGTTACCATATTCTTTGATCCCATGTTGTATATTTTTTTTGTGTTTAGTTGACATTTCACTTGAAGACTCAAACTTAGTGTTTTTCTGTGTTCCCTCTTCTCTTACAGACAATGATCTTCAAGGAAGTGATGGTTCTGGGAGTTTGGGTGGCCCAGATGTTCGCAGACGAATCCCCATTAAACTCATATCCAAGCAGCCCTTAAGGAGCAAACCTCCGCCCCGCATCCAAAGACCCAACAGCAGGCCATGTAAAATTGAGGCTGGAGATGATGGTAGGCACATTCTGCACCACACTGTTCTGCGGTAGTTGAGCAAGGGAGCATTCAATCCTGAGCTGTTTGGAGTCTTCAAATAAACTGGTGCATTTTATTGGATAATCTGTTGGTTTGTTGCTGGCATGAATACTCAAAACAACTCGGGGGCAGACGAAAGAACTTATCTGGTCCACTAAAAATGAGAATATAACAAAACATTAAAGTCTGTGACTTGCAGTGTCAAAGTGTAAGCTCTTTCCCCCACAGATTCTGTCTAATAGCTGTAGGGCTTTTGTTGACAATTCTTGGTTACTTGATGAAGCAGTGTTGAAGCAAACCAGATGAAGGTAAAACTACAACTCTGTTGCAACTTCACCGCGGTGGACACTTCACCACTGCACAGTGTCCACCGCAATTTACATGTGAAAGTGACGTTAGTGTTGTTATTGTTGTCAAAAGTTTGGCCATTTTTTCTTTGCCAGAGCAGTTTTCCTGTTCCTCCATAGGCAGTGACCTTAAGACCTTCAAAGTATTTTAACTGTGTCTGCTGTATTAGCAGATAATGTAAAATTGACCATGTTAGGTGTCTTCATTTTACTTTTTCTTAACTGGGGTTTTAGGTCTGGGATTTGGGTATTTCCATTATTTAATAAATCTAAATTTGGATCAAAGTTCCAATAATAACTGATATTTATGGTTTTGTTATTGTTGTTGTTGTTGTTTTTTCTAATTAGAAATTTATGTGCCTACATCATGCAGTTTACGAATGCACCACCAGAGGGTGCCAGCTCTTCACCAAAAGCAACTGTAATTGACCATAGACAGAAATTCAAAAAATCTACCTCCTAATCTAATCAAATTTACAGTGTTTTTCAAAAAAAAAAAAAAAAGAAAGAAAAATAGAATAATACATGCCACTGCCAAGAGTCTGTGAATGAGGTGTCCAAGTTTCTGCGGTTAGCTCAAGTGCTATAATAAGTAATTACTGCTATAGTCAGCCAAACAGATATTTAACACCACATTCTTCCAATCGATCTCCCGGTTAGTTTATTTTTCTCTGCTAAGCAACATTGTGCCGTGAAGCCAGATTGCCGGTTACAAAACAGGCTTTTCAAGATTCTTCAGTGGCTATACATTTAATTTTTTATGCTACAGGAGCATATTAGAATGGATTGGTGATTCTGTGTTTGGAGTAAAAGGTATATACTTAAAAAAAACTTACTCATAATGTTAAATAATCACAGATACCCCAGTGTTTCACTTAAGAATGGAATTTGGTATGTTCAAACTGTTTGATGCGTAATCTCAGATTAATTGCTGATATTCGAAAAGGCAGTTGAAAAAGACTCTTGTGTTTGTTTTGCCTGATATCATTAATAATTTGTCTCATTTGTGTTACAGACACCTTTGGCTTCAAACAAGAGGAGAGGTTTGATTGTGGAGCTAAAGCTGGTGATGTGTTTGCCAGTCAGAGGAGGTTCCCCCAGGCCTTGTTTTGGGACTATAAGGTATGCTATCTTTGGGGGCTGAAATTATGCAACAGGCCATACAGAGTTTAGACAGATATGAATGAAAACACTTGATCACTAAAGTCCAGCACACATTACAGGATATTTCCCCTTCAGACAGTCAGAAAAGTTGCAAGATTGGATGAAACAGTTTTTCTTGATGTCCCTTTTTAATGAGTGAAACAAACAATAACAAATATACAAAGCATAATGGTTTGCTCAAAGGCTAGTTATTCAAGTTTTTCCCCCTTTTCCCGACAGTTGCATCTGATTGGAGAAAGGGATGAAGTACCTATTCACTTTTGTGATAAATGCGGTCTTCCTATCCAGCTATATGGCCGAATGGTATGTATGTCTTTTAACAGTCTTTTCTCTGGAGGCCGTCACAGAACAATTTTCATGTGTTACTCCTGTCCCCTGACTCCTCAGATCCCCTGCAAACATGTGTTCTGCTACGACTGTGCTTTGCTTCATGAGAAGAAAGGAGAGAAGATGTGCCCTGGGTGAGTTCTAAACATTTTTAAATGTGTTGTAGTGAAGACTCCAATTCCTAATAATTTTGTCATTTAGTAGTGTCATCAGTAGATTTTGTTTTTTTAAAAATCATTTTTATCTTTTACAGTGGCTATGAAATAAATTATTTCAAAATGATTTAGGAAATGTTGACATCCTCTTCCTTAGGCTTTGGGATGTGCTTTGAAACAAGGCTTAAGTTTAACAGGGTGTTTTTCCTCAAGAGACTGAGGTCCTATTTTTGTTTTTGTTTTTTTATTTTCTGTCAAAGCACTTTGTAAGCTGTGGTTTCATAAGGTGCTATAAAGAGTAATGACTATTATTAATGGATCAGTAAGTGCTTTTGTCGCTGACCCTGTGTCCCTGTGCTCAGCCTCACCTTGTACAACTGTACAGACCCAGTGCAGCGCATCGAGCAGTGCCAGCGCGGTTCCCTCTATATGTGCAGCGTTGTGCCGGGATGCAAGCGCACCTACCTGTCCCAGCGGGACCTGCAAGCCCATGTCAACCACCGGCACATGAGGGCGGCCAAGTCTTCCGCTGGCCGACAGGAGCCAGTGCACCTGCCCCCTGCATCCGAGGTCCCTGAACGTTTCCGCGTGCCTCCACCCCACCTACCCAAGAACCACGTTCACCTCCCCAACCCACTGCAGCACGGCGGTCACGACCCCTATAGTCAGCCACCCCCACCATCAGCTCACGAAGCCCCGCCCCCGAACGCGCTCGGCCCTGAGACATTCCGCATCGCCACGGTAACAACCCGTAAGCACAGCAATCTCATCACCGTGCCCATCCAAGATGACTCTTCCTCTTCCTCTCGGGAGCCCCTGTCTGGGCCAGGACCTTCTCAGCCTCCCCACCACCACCCCGGGGACTATCCAGGGCAGCCACCCGTAGTGTCACACTCTCACCACATGATGGCGCCACCGCAGCAGCACTTTGGCCCTCCACCTCCCCCGCCTCCTCCCATCAGCCACCCCATGCAGCATCCTCCCCAGGGCTCTGGCACACCTCACATGGTGTACAACCAGGCCCCTCCTCCTCCCATGTCAACCGCTCCCCCACCAATCACCCCACCACCAGGGCACATCATGGGCCAGATGCCCCCCTACATGAACCACCCACCCCCAGGACCTCCACCACAACACAGTGGCCCCCCTGTCAACGCCCCCCCACCTCATCACTACAACCCCAACTCCATGCAGCAGTTCCCCGAAGACCAGGGCACCCTCAGCCCCCCGTTCAGCCAGCCAGGAGGGCTCAGTCCTGGGATGTGGCCCGCTCCGAGAGGGCCACCACCTCCAAGAATGCAGGGTCCCCCTCCCCAGGGCCAGATGCCTGGACCACATCACCCAGATCAGGGCCGCTACAGGCCTTACTATCAGTAAACTGCCAACTGAACGAATGGGCAACAGCGTGTTATTCTGTTCCATACCATTTGTCTAAATAATGTGATCGTAGACCTCAGGGTTACAGGATGTAGGACTTTGATTTTGATATGACATTTGCCCCGAAGCAAATGTGTATGTATGTGCTGCACATTTTAGTTGAGTGTACTGAACATCCAGTAGACTTGGAGAAGAGCAGAAGAGTCCTTTTTTTTAATAGCGTATGGTAAATATTTCTGTATATATGTCAGCTGATTTCACGCATATGTACTGTACATTGAAAGACGCTAAATATGTCTCAATAAATTTTTAACAGCAGATGTGCATCTCATATTTGTTTAATATGATCACTGATGAAGGATCACCATCCACCATTCATTTGTTTGCTTTGAGGTGAATTATTTAATGGTTAAAGTTTCAACAAGAGGACTATTAGAACAGCTTTTATTATGTGACTGCTCTGTATCAATAATTGAAGTACAGTGGCAGTTAAATTTTCAAGCTTTTATTGGTTTATACATTTAGCTTGTGTTCAGGAACTGTTTGAAAATCTTAGAAGTGGCCTTAAAGATAAAAATAACCCAAAGATATAAGTAATAAGAATGACCAGATAAGACTTTTACACACAGACTGCCTGGACTGAAGAGATTTCACTGGTACCCCTCATTCATTTTATAGAGAATACTTAATAAAATTGGTTAAAGTCATCTAAAAGATATAAACCTGAAGATTAATTTGAGATACAGCTCAGCCTTGTGTTTCAAGTTGTTTTGATTAGACATTTTATATATTTTGTGTCAATCACTGAAACTTATGACATTAATGTTTGGCCATTTGAAGTCAATTTCCATGCTATGTTCAGTAAGTTGCAGCAATTTTTACGGTTGCACACATTTGGTGCTGATGGTTTTTATAAGAATATAAAATTGGTCAAAAACCTATCTAGAATATTACATCAGTACTTGCTGTACATTTTTTTGTTGGTTTCACAATGCACTTTTGTTTTGAAAATGGCTGAGAAACCCTCTAATTGTCACTGTTCCTAGAGGTCACAGCAACTCATTTTATGCAGTAAGGTCAAGTTTGAAGTATTGTACTTCCTTCAGTTAACTGGCCCCAGTATGTAGAAATATTAAAATATAACATATTGCATTTTAATATTTCTTAAGCTGCATGTTTTTGATAAAGAAGACATGTTTCTAAAAAGATTTGTGCAAACCAAATGAGCCCTTTTTATTCATATATCATGACATCCAAAGTCACATGGTTGCTTTGAAAATCATCTGTCAAATAGCCTTTACATATAAATATTTTGCCAACTTCGGACATAATATGCTGGCATGCTTCGTGCCACCTGATTCCTGAGGTCTTCATATGTTCATTTTAACAACAACCATATATCAACAAACACTGCCCTGATAGCAGAGACACAAAATAACCCACACAACATTTACACAAAAATATACACCTTCATCCATTAGTTATGTGTTCAGCTAAAGCCTTGTTCACAATACCTATCAAACTAAATCATAATAACCCTTAGATCATTATGTTTTTAAAACATTATTTAGCATATATCATGTTAATAAGGAAAGACAGTATTCTCTTCAACCACACTTCTGTATCTCGCAGTATCTGCCCATGATTGTGAGTACTTAACCTCCCACTCCAAATTAGCTTTTTGAAAAGACCACATTTACTTCAGTTTTGGAAAAATTGAACATGAAAGCCGTAGAGACTAAACACTCTTGTGTACTGTGGGTAGGACACTGACACTGATCTGTGAAGTTAAATCCGTGTCCTAGGTACATCCTGGATGGGTCTTTGTTTGTTTATCATTCTTGGTGGTAATTTGAATTTGTTCTTCTAAAACATAACCTGTTTTTTTTCCCATGCATGTTTCCATAAAATTATGTCAGAAGAACTTTACGACTGAAATATGACTGTATAAAATCTTGAGAGTGGTTAAGTATCTTTTTCAAGTGTTAGCATAAAGTGCGTTTAGCACAATGATTTTGTTGATTGTGGACCATTTTGGTTAGAGTTTATGTGTCAAGGACCAGCAAACTTTTTTTTTCACACAAATGGACAAGAAATGTGGCCCAGATAAACAAGATAAAGCCTTTATGCTAATTTCTTGACCTTCAGTGTGGTGAAGGAAGTCGCTGTACTTGACAAGCAAGCCTGAATTAAAATAGTTTTTAAAACTAAAAACTAGACAGTTGCTGAAGGTAACGGTCTGCTTGGAAAACAGATTTACACTAGATACCTTTTGGGGGACAAAAGACAAGGAATGTAAAAGTGACGTACAGCTTCTAACAGGAGCTGTAAGACTGACGATAGATAGGCTGCGATACCGCCAAATGTACTTCGAAAAGAAGAGCTGTAGATTAAGGAGATAGATGAATAAATAACTGCAGTTATGGACCTGTCTATATCCTAGAAAAAGGGAGAGGCTTTCCCTGAATATGGCGCAAGAGGGTCAGATAGGTGTTTGGGGAATGACGACAGGGTTTGTGGTTAAGTTGTCCACAGTAGGCTAAAGGTACATTTTACCTGGTGTACAAATGCTCTTTAATGTCTTGGTTTAATAACGAATTTTTGAATGCAAACGGAGTCTTTACAGTGTTATTTCAAGTGCTGAGTTATGATCGATCCCCACAACACATTCTATAACTAACAAACAAAAATCAGTCACTTGGTCTTCATCCGATTATATTACAGCACTGAACAATAGCTCCATGTCTTTGGCTGCTCTCCGTGTGTGTCAGGCTCCTGCTGCAGGAACTCGTCCCAGTCTGGCCTGTGAATTGGTAGCTCTGTCTGGAAGTGGTTCCAGAACCTGGAGACCAACGGGACAAACTCAAGTTTAGAATATTTACAACAAATGGGCATCACAATGAATCAAAGAAACAGTAAACCATGTGTTCATTCAACATGTGTTCTGGGTGATCAGATCAGGTGTGAATGCACAGATCCTCTGAGGACGTATTGGCCTGTTTTTGCTTGGATTTGGAATGGTTCTTAGGTATTCCAATCACATGGTGGGATTGGATCACAAGTGGTTAGCGCTTTTTTAGTGGGTTACATTGTGATCGAAACACTTCTATACGGCATTGGGCCAAATGTTTTTGCGAGTGTTGCAGATGTGTCCTGATGCTTCAGAAATGAGGTGAATTTGTCATAAATGCAGGCTGTGTGGTGGTTGGTGTTTTTGAATACAATGGTTTTCTAGCTGCAAATGAATTCTGTCCTGCTTAATTGCAATACATGTAAATACATTTATCCATCATCTTCTTAGCTAGCGAGAAAAACACAGTTTAAAGTAGCTTGAGTCGCTGTTGTTATCTGACGTAATAAATGTGTGAGTGGCAATTGGACCTTTGAGCTGAAGTGATGTATGTAGAAACAAAATCTGTACTCAGGTGATCAGCTGGATGCACTTGCACCTATGCCCAAGGCACCCTTAAACAACTGTGTGAGATGTAATGGCTGTCTCAGCAATAATTGAATATAAAGAGTGCGGGGATCCATGTATGGTGGGCTGGAGGGGGAGATAGATGGGTAAGCAAACCCCAGACTTTGACCCAGGAGACCAGTGTTTGTGTCCTCTGTCAGAGTCAAGGGTTAATGTTAATGTTGTGGGTCCAACTGCATAATCCTTTGTCAGATGGTTGATGGGTTGCCCCAGAGATGACAGTAGTTTTAAACCCAATAGATGGAACAAGCAGGAACTTGTATGGTCTGTTCCGATTGTCTGCACAAAACTGGAAGAAGTTGAAGTTACATTTATGTATCATTACCGCTGAGATTTCAGTTACAAGTAAGAAATTATGACGATGAAAGCAGAGAGTGAATAAACAGGGGTGTGTATTTGTTCACACAAGACATTGAAAGGTGCTTATTTGTACACTTGAAAAGCAAGTGGTGAGATGTCAGGGGAAGACAATGATCTTCTTTGTATTGCGGTCATTCATTTTTGTTTATTCTGCCATTCTGTTTAAGAGGTGTGAAGTCATTGGGGTTTGATGTTTTCCATGTGTATTTGCTGAGGATACTGCTATTTGCACTATTTGCTATTTGCACTATTTGCTATTTGCATACTTGTGATGGTAGATATCTGGGTCTCGGCTTATGCGGTTCTGGAAGCCGATGTACAGATCATCCCAGAGACGGCCATGCAGCACCAGGTATCTCATCACCCCAATCCTGTTTTTAATCTTAGAGAAGAAAACCAAGATATATTAGGGTCAGTGCTCTGTAAAAACAAGAGCTTTCAACAAATAGGCAAAGTTTCTCCAAACTGATCCTTTAATTATCTTTTTAACATGAAAAATATACAACGTTGATGATTGTTGGCTCTGTGGAAAAGTCCTTGCCATGGCAGAACAACCAAAGATTCCTAAAAGGCACATATGGTTGGAGTTTTTTTTTTTATATATATATATACATAACCTGAGAAAACTTAAATCTTAATTCTCTTGCACCTATCATTTATTATGTTGTTGTGTTGTTTCCCAGAGGCTCCGCAGTCTCACCTCTACATAGGAGTGTTCTCGGTCAGGTCTTTTGGTGGGGAAGGACAGATCCAGGAAGTCCACCAAGTAGTCAAAACCATCAGTTAGGGGTTCGAATTTGTCATCTGTCTCGATCACCTTGAATAAACATGTAGTGGAATTTACAATCATCAAATAGGCATCCACTTTGAACAGAGTGAGAGGAAGAGAAGGTCAATCAATAGGAGCGGGTTTCAGTTTATAACAGAGAAAGAGCGCCATGCTTCATAGTCAGATGACCATGCCAACTAAGGGGGAAAGTATCCATCTCTCTCCGCTGACTTTTTTGTGGTAAAATGTACTTACAATAGGTACATACAATTTGGAATATTTTTCTGTTTTTTTTGCTAGCAGCAGATATCAAGGATCTTTCAACACAAACTCAATGGAAAGAGGTGATTTGTCTTCTCCACCGAAGTAGCCAGGGCTCACATGTGCTCTGTCTCTATAAACTGACTACCCTCAGATTACAGTCATTTCACTGACCTTTGCATCCAAGTGCCACTATACTGTTTCCGCAATTTTGTGAACACATTTATGGCCCCAGAGGATGATTCTTTATAATTTGTGTGATTTCTCAAGGACCACCATGATTTCAGAAGCATAATATCTCCCAGTAGAATGTAGAAGGGTGACAGGAAATGAGGAGAGAGCAGAGGTGAGACATGCAGAGGTCACTGGCTGCAGTTGAATGTTGCGTTCATGGCAGGCCGGGACTCTTCCATGTCACAACTCACAACTAGAGCAAAGCCACCAGAAAAAAACTAAGTGCCACAATGATATTATACAGAGCTTAAAGGTTTATGCAGAGGACGGACCAAAAGGCATCTGCGATAGTTATTTTTATTTTAAGAGTTGATCTTGCTTTTCAAATATATTTACCCGCACAACAAGGTTGTAGTTTTTAAAGCCTGCCCAGTTGTAATAAAACTGGATCCAGCTTTGACGTTTAAAGATCTCACAGCTGTTGGCGCTGTTTAGTTCATCCACGTACAAGTCGAAATCCCAACTGTCCTTGTAGATTTTTGCACTGGCTGGGGGATTGGTGATGGCCTCACTATGTTGGGTGAGGTTGTGAAGGAAATATTTACAAAAGAGGGGAAGGTGAATCATTAAATGTATTGTACCTCATTGTATTACGTATGTATTTGTTTATTATAGTTAGGCCACTTCTCCTCTCTTTAGTGATACTCAGGTTTATTTTGATAAATGTCTGAAATATATTACACCATTAAGATAGTCTGGGTTAACTGGATTGGCTGGTTTAGTCTCCAGTCATGTGTTCTCTTGTGTTACGATAACTTTGTCAACATTTCAATAGTTGTAAACAGAACATTATTATATCCAGAAGCTTGATAACTACGTCTAAACCTTCTGTTTGAACTCTGCTTTTTGCTGTTTGTAATACATTTACCAAAAGTCAAAAACAAGATAAAACACAAAGAGTGCTTCAGGTATTTTTAACCTGTTAGTGGGGTCTCTCAAAGCAAGGCCAAGGTCCAGCACAGCGCCTGGCTTTGGCGTCCACGTCTTGATGTTTGGTGTTGACTTATTGATGAGCGCATTGAGGATCTCTGCACTGTTCTTAGCATTTGTATCCCGTATGTATCTGCACATACACACACACAAGAGACACAGAGGAATGATAAGTCAGGTTTGTGCATGTACTGCTCAGAGGTTACAGCCACTGTTTCAATTTGCACTCCAAATGTCAACCTTGCATGCTTTAGTGTGAGTGTAAAACCTAATTGTGTAGGCCAACCAGGAAGTAGCGTCGCCATGGGGTTGATTAAGAATTTGCCTGTGGGATTTTTGCATGGCATTTTACATAATGGCCAAACATTAGCTCTGTGAGTAAACACACATTCCAGATGCTGGCACAGCTTGTTCAGGAGGATAATCTTCACAAATGAACACAACTTTTATTATGTTTGAATTGTAAATACAGCTGACAGCGACTGCAAACTGCTCCACAGTCACATGAGTTGAGCGTCCAAGTTAATCAGCCATTTTAACAAGCTAGCAAAACTGTTGCCTGATGAATCAAAATCCTCATTGGGTTTGAGAGGTTAGCTCAAAATGCTAACATCCAGGTTTTAGGACTCATTCCTGTGGCATCCCATAGAGCTCATCACACAGAATACATCAGCTATGATATCAGGCAGATATTAAGAATTTAGAATCCATTTCTCCTTGGCTGAATTTTATCAACCACTGATTTTCTACAAACTCTACCTGTCTGATGGATGAGCCTCCACAAAGTAGCCTGCAAACGGGCAATAGATCTTCGGCAGCAGGGACTTTACCAGGAGAGCTTTGTAATTCAGCAGCTTCTTCCTTTCAGTCTTGATAAACTCTGCTTTCCAGGAATCTGGGCTCAGACATACACAGTAATTTTAATGCCAGCAGTGTGGTACATGCCCGACTTACGACATTCCTCTTCAGCATATGATTCTCTTTTGGAGAAAAGTTGGGTATACCTTTCTTTTCTAGCAGGTAGAAAGCTAAGTAAAGAGATACAGTAAACTATCACCTTAACAATCCATGTTTTTGGTGAAATTATGGTTATTTCAAAGATTAGGATTTATCTCTACTGTGGTGTACATTGAGGTGAGATTCCTAACCACAAAATTGACCTCACCGGTATATTTTCCTCCATGGAAGGTCATGGGAAATCCAGATGCACCCCCGGCAAAGTCACTCATCATTAAGTCCACGTTCTGTGGTAGCCTGCCCCCGTTTGGCCTGGTGCAGTCCACAGTGTTCAGGATCATGTGACCTGCAATGAAAACACATTTAAACAATCCAATTTTAAATGTTAAATGAACTGCACTTATATAGCACTTTTCTAGTCTTTGTGACTACTCAAAGCGCTTTTACACTACAGACGGCATCCATTGACCCGTTCACTCACACATTTATACTGGTGGCCGAGGCTACCCTAAACAGTGCCACCTGCCTACCATTGGGAACACATTCACACACCCATGAACGCAGCATCAGGAGCAATTTGGGGTTCCGTGTCTTGCCCAAGGATACTTCAACATACTACAACAGGCTGTCATAGTCAGGGACCGAACCACCAACCTTCCGATCAGTGGGAGACCTCTACCTACCAACTGAGCCAAATCAGCCCGTTTAGTCTTCAACTGAAGCATTGGAACTAAAAGCATGTACCTTTATATTCAACGATGATGCAGGTGTCCATTTCGGGGTGCACACCATCCATCAGGATCATGAATCTCAGGTTGTTGTCAATCTGTTGGATAAAGGGACAAGTTGCTGACTAATTATTACCTCCAAGGATGTTTGGTTTTTGGTTCTATTTGTCAGCAGGAATATACAGAAAACCTACCACCCTAGTTTTCAGGAAATTTAGCTTAAGGGTGAAGCATGGGTCATTAATATTTTAAAGACATCTGAGTTACGGGGTGGCTAGACTTTTTTCTAATTTGGGAGTTTTAATTGCAGTGAATTATGGTGACTCTTATCAGGTATTTGTCATTGAAATAGTATTTATTCACTATACGCAATTTCTGAAAGAGTTTTTGTCATTGCCCTTTGACCAGATATGAAGAGCAGTCAGTTACATTTTGCCAGACACCAAAAGGAACAACGTTGATGTTGGTCAGCTTGACTTGGCTTTGCTCCAAATACCTGTTGCATCAAGACACAGAGAGTGATGTGAGGAATGGATGGAATAATGGAAATGTCACACACATTGGAATAATAGATGAAGATCACTCTGCTCACCAGAAGACAGGTCTGGAAGTATCACCAACATAAATGGGAACATCTGGCCTCCTTTCTGACAAGACTTTCAGTGTGGGATAACTAGAAAAGACACGGGACATACATTGTTTTCCAGGCTCAGGAAAAAAAACATACATGTGTTCCCTGTCAGGCTCTATTTTTCAGTGCACAAACAACTCTCCACCAACCTGAAAAACCTGAACCGGCAACATCAATAAATCTCGCTGTAACAGAGGCCAGGATCTTTGCCTGGCAGAAACCTTCTGCTCTGGCCAAAGAGGGCGTCGTTTTCAACAATCAATCTGTCCACAATGACGCCTGTGAGGATAGCTGGGTGTGGTTTTTGATCTTTTGTTATTGTCGTGATACTGGTTATGCTTTTAGAACATTTTAATAAGTGAGATAATTATATGAGATTAATGCCAACAGCTGTGGGACAGGGAGTGGCACTATTGACAGTGCTGTTGACTTTCGGAGAGAAGATGTAATGGTGCTCAGAATCAATAAACACCACTTATCAGTGTTTTGGTGACTATGCTTAACAACTATACAAATCCCTAAATGTAAAAAATGATTGTTAGAATAGGTATAGAGTTGATGAGATGGGAAGGACATTAACAACACATTAACACACATTAACAATGCAGTAGAAACAGGTGGCAGGCTAATGCCTGGAAAGTAAATGTTGAAAGAAGTCCCAACCCCAACATGTTTGTATTACATAGATAATGGTCGGTCAATCTCTGGAACTCATCTTTGATCATAACAGTGAGGTGACTGGGGTTAATGACACCATAAAAATCAAACAGTAAAATGAAATTGGAAAATGTGTTATGTAAAACTATTTAATAGGGGAAAGATAGGGAATTATCCTTATTAAACCATGATCTGTGAGAGGTAAAAAAAAACAAACAAACCTAACCCTAACCCCTTAAAAAACAACAACAACAACACTACTGGACTAAATGTTGATTAAAATCGTAAGTCCATAACTTACCATTTTAATCAATTTGTTTCTTGTTTTCTGAAACCTTTTGGATAATTAAATAATTCCCCAGGTCAACTTGACCCACAAACATGACAGGGGGTTTATCATATCATCAGCTGTCCTTACATAATGCTGTAATGTACATAACAAGAACTGACTTCAAATAGCCTCAGCACTGATTTAACCGCTCTTATAGAGTGTACCTGAGGTGATCAGAGTGCATATGGCTGATGTAGATGAGATCTGCTGCACACAATCTGTCCAGAGAATCAGCTGGAGGCTCATGGAGGAGCCACCAGCCTCTGGCAAATGCAGGACCCTTTAACCACGGGTCGAACATGAACCGCTTCTGGCCCAGCTGCAGCTCCATACAGGCGTGCGTCAGGTACGTCACCTGGGTGAGAAGATTACATATTTTATTGCATATGTCATGATATCAACTTGGTGATTATTGCGTATAACAATGGAGACTTCTGACAATCCTTTTAAACTGTAAAAGTGTGGATACAAATCAGTTGACATATAAATGTCATAGAATGACAATAAAAAGTTTGTCAGTTTGAAGTTCAAATTTGTACAGAATGCAGATGTCCTATATAATCCTGTCATGTCTAATGAACAAACCTGAAAACTCCTAATAAACTATATACAGATGACAATAAAACAAACAAAACAGGGCAACGAGTTGGTTTCATTTTCAAACGTGAAAACAATTTAAGGTTTACATCAGTGGATGTGTAGATGAAACACCAGATTGTGTTCAAAATCAAGCATTGTTAAGGAGTATATTCAAATTCAAGTATAATCCTAACCCTGAAAACAAAATGGATAAAATATTTAAAATAATTTCCAAATGTATTTTTTTTTAATTTCCATTTGTTATATGGGATATTGCTTTTTTCATTATGCAGTAAAGATAAATAATGATAATAATTAAATAAATATTCTAATGGTGTAACAGAATAACTTTTGTTTAACTATCCTGCTGCACTCTTTACATTTGCCACGAGACTACATAAAAAGAACTGTCAACATTCAAATTTTCAAAATTATGTATTTTCATTGAAGTAAGGTGGTAATGTGCTTTCTCACATTTATTCAGGGTGCAGCAATGACAACGTGACCAGCAGGATACGTACTTTGACCTCAGCTTCCTGGAGCTCCAGAGGCTCTCGGGGGTCGGCCAGCCAGGGGTCGATGGGGTTCAACTCAGCCAGCTGAAGCCCACCATCATCCAAAATCTCCACCTCTGCGTATGTAAAAACATACATGCTCAGATGGATCTGCTGAAGCCACTAATTATTGCCCTAACTGTTTTAAACAGGAAAACAAGTCATTATACTATAACGCACAGGTCCCCTCTCATCCCACTTTACCATACTCACCTTTTTTTTTGGCAGAATTTATCAAGAATGCACTCTCATTAGACTTAGGAACAAGGAATTACTCCAACCAGATACCTCGCAGTACAAACAATGTCACAGTCAAGATTTTTATCAGAAAGCGAAAGATCACAAGAAAAAAAACAAACAACTTCCTTCTGCACTTCTGCTGTCAGTGTCAACAGCTGGACAAGAGCATATTGTATTACTTCACAAAATTCATCAAACAAAATAGATATCCATGTCTATCAGATAAAGAAGATCCCACACAATGATCTGGCTTTTTAATTCGTAACATCACCATCAGTGCAAAGTTTATTTGCATGGATGAAGCTTCTACATCCTGTATGCACAGGTGTGGGACATTAATTATCCATTGGGAGTGTCTCTTAAAAAGGCAAAACAGGTGTTACCTTTCACACCTTCATACTGAGCCTAACACACAAAAACACATACTACAAAAAATAGAAAATACATGCTGCTAGATCTGCATTCTCTTGGCTTGCAAACGTGGGGGGGATGCATTCTGCATTGCTCTGTGGTGGAGGTTAACTTTTGGGACTTCTGGTTCATCAGTCCACATGTACCAAAGTATGCAAATTCCACTGTGACTTGTTTGCAGGGGTTTATGCTGCTGTGGAACCAGTTTTCCTGGCCGGAATCCATTTCTTTGGCGCCGGCGATCTAGACATGTGATACTGCATTTTTAAGATAACTTACAGTAGCTAACCAACACTTTGTAGAGAGGTTAGTCTGTGTACAACCCACAACAGCATCTTGTGTAAGTAAATGCTTCTGAATAAGAAGCTTTGGACAGGGGCAACAAAAGACTGGGAAAGTTGTGGAACAATAGAAAAAACACCTGCTTGGAACCATCCACTGGTAAAAAAAAAAAAAAAAAAAAAGTCAGATAGGTCATCTTGGCATGTAAAGGTTATGTTAAAACCAACCCTGGATGCCTGTGACATTCAATCTTTAGGCAGCAAGGCATTAACACCAACGGGATTGTTTAAAGGTTATCTTCAGGTGCTCAGAAACACTATTAAAAACCTCTGAACCAGGGTTTGCTGTTTGCAGTTTTTGACAGCATTGTTTGATTTTGATTTTGTTCCCATTACAGTTTGTCTCATTGTGGTTTAGTGTCAGGTATAAATAGTCACAGACATTAAAAACACACCCTTATAAATCACACAGCATTGTTAACAGTACCAAGGAACTGTGCGACTTACCGAGTTCGTCCTGCAAGAAGCTGTCTGGTGGGTTGACATATTTCATTGTTGAAACATTTAACCTCCAGTTGTGTTTTGTGCATTTCACAGTTCTGTGGAGGCAAAGCAGCGCTGTCACTTCTCCAGACCAACACACTCAAAACGTTCAGGATTTGTGCAAGAACCATCTTACCTGCCGTCCAGGTCTTCGATGTCTTTGATGAACAACCCTCCTTGGTGTTTGCATTGGTTCTTGCACGCTTTCAGGTTTTTGTCGCTCTTGTATATGATGTAACATTTACCGTCCTCTGGGTTTTTCTTGAAATTGACTCCCTCTTTGAGTGAGCCAACTGCCTCAGCATCCAGTGACAGCAACACAATCGCTCTTTGAGAGGTCATTTTTACCTGAACAGCAGACACCGAATATGTTAAAATTCAATTTAAAGTAAAGTTGAAACTTTATTTCTCATGGAACCAATAAATGTTTGTTAAAACATAATATCCAGGAACCTGCATGGGTTTGTGCAACCACCAAGTTCAATTGCCATTTGCTGACTTTTTCAAGTTCTGCAATCAACCCTCGTTATCTATTTGTCTTGGGTTTTTTAATGAAGCAACAGTGGGTATAATATTGACTTTTTGGGGAAAAATAGACATTTTTGATTTTGCATTTTACCAAAACATGTCAGCAGAGTAAGGCTCTCGTTTGAAGGTCCTGAAGTTCTTTGTGAATATTTAAAGTTTTTTTTGTTGTTGTTCTTGTTGTTATAAGAGATTCATAACCTTCCAAACATTATGAATCTTTGTCTGTGAACCAAAAGAAGTTCCAAATGCACCATCTACATCACCAACAAACACACATTTTGAAGTCCTCGCAAAATCCCACAGGACGAGTGAAAGAGCCAATCACATGAACATCACAATTCTAAAAGAAGCTGTGCAAAGATAGACCGGGGCTGTTCAAACAAATTGATAAACTGTACTGTATCAATTGAATTTCTATTTTACAAGGCTGAATCAAGGAATCAAGAGGTTCTGTGGTTGTCTTGCACACTAATTTAGATGGAAAATTTCGCTGTAATGTTCTTAATGGGCTTACAATGTTCCTGTAATGTTTGTATATTGCATTGCATTAAAATGATTAAAACCACACGCTGGGATGCATCAAGACGTGTTGTATAAAAGCATTTGTCTAAAAGCCACATAAATTCAAAGCATACCGCCTCCATTCTGTTTGTAGCTATTCATTAAAGACAAAAGTTTGGATTACAAAAGTTTTAAAGGGCGTCACCTGGTCGAACAGGTACACATATTGCTGTCATACTCTGTGACATGGAAGCAAGGATATATATATATATATATATATATATATATATATATATATATTCGGTCAAGCTTTAACATATATTCATTCATTCATTTTCCGAACCACTTCATCCAGGTAATCCCGGGTCACGGGGAGGCTGTGCCTATCTCAGCCG
>JAOWBC010000904.1:15713244-15740624 GCA_028566105.1 Hypoplectrus providencianus | reverse complement strand
GAGCAGTGAATAATTCAGATAGCTGTGATTTAAATGCAGCCAAACAGCCATAAACTCACTGGCAGCCAGTTCACGTGCTCACGTTACAGTACTTGTCTTGTTGTTCCATCCCGATTGTCTCACTTAACCACTTTTTTCACCCTTTAAAGTGACACTGTTGAATGATAAACAACACTATTATGTGAAATTATTTAGATAAACTGCACTTAAACTGAATTTTAAATCAAATTTCATGACTCATATTGTGCTGGGAGTAAAACAAAAAACAAAAACAAAACAGATGTCAGGTATGTCATGCTCATGTGTTTCCCACATTGGGAATTAATGTTGCCATTACGTCCAACAACCAGTAAACAGATTGAGACAGCGGCAGAGAATAAACAAACCCTGAGTCACCGTGCCCTCTGGACCAGCAAGGCAACTGTGCTGCCATCTACATTAATGCCTGCAGCCCTAATGACACCGTGGATACACAAGAGCCACAAACCAAATCAATACATGAGTAACGCAAATGAAAGGACACGATGAATACACAAAAGAATAAACAATAGTCCTCAGATGGTCCCTGCAGAAGACACTCAGCATTTTCATAAACAGACTATCAAATAGCCAGACATAAGGGTGAGGCAGTTGTGTGTGTTCATGTGTGTGTGAGAGTGTATGTTGGGTAGGGGGAGGGGGGGGATTATTGATCTTTAGGCGCCAGGAAACCCTGTTCTCCCATTTCCACTGTAATGAAACATAATCGCTTTTAGAGTGGCAACTTTGCCTCACAGAAAGCCTTCAGATGATCTGGGCCTTTTCCAGTTGGCACTGAGTCAGGCTGCGTGTGTGTGTGTGTGTGTTTGTGTGTGTGTGGAGATGATGGGGAAGGGGAACAAAAGAAATACAATGCAGTGTAATAAATGTGTATTTGCTTGGATTGGGAAATGTTCTCATGGTAATTATGAGATTGTCAAGATTTGTGTATTTCACAGAGCATCATCGGAAAGACAGGAAACACAATAAAAATCTGTTGTGCTTTTTAATGTGTTGTTTATTATCCCCCTGGGTTTGCTCTAAAGGAACGTGGTAAAGATGTCTGTATCAAATCTTTAAAGAGTAACTAAACACCAGGGTGATAAATGGTCTTTTAAAGCACTCTCTGGTTGGCAATTTCAAGGCCGTGTTGAGTTGTCCCCGTGCAGCAAGAGTAAAGACAGTTGGTCAGAAAAATTACATAACTAGTTGATCAATAGTTCAGCGAAAAAAATTAACAATCAACAATTTCGATAACTGACTAATTATGATTATAATTGCTCTTACACTGCTAGCTAGCATTCGCCGTTCATACACTGGCAGCTGAGGCTGAACATTCACACACACACACACACACTCAGCCATCAGGAGCAATTTGGGGCTCAGTATTTTGCAAAAGGACACTTGGACATGTAATCTGCCAGAGCTAGGGATCAGATTGTCATTTACTAAACCGATTTATTTCAACAAAAAGGCCAGAAATCAACTGGTTCCTGCACTGGCAGAAGATGGGCGTTTGAGGGGCTGAGGCTTAAATAATAAAAAGGATACCTGCTGGATGTAGTGACGACCAGCACAAAAAAGGACACTTTGTCAAGTTTTTTCATGTCATCATCATGTTTTATCTACCCAAGGGGAATTCAAGGGGGAACTTTTGACGCCTTTTTTGTTTTTCCTTTTAAAAACAATGGGGGCTCCTGCTGATTAATTGAGTGTTTGCTGGTTTTAGACTTGTGTTGGACAAAAGAGGCAGTTAAAGTATGTATCAATTTAGGTGTTTTTTAAAGTCATATTGTGACATTTTGCATGCACTCCCAAAATCAATTGCAGTCAGGAAAAAACGAAATGTTTAAATGGTGTTAAGATCTTTAAATCTGCTTCAAAGCCACTGCGTATAAAACTGTAGTACCCACATTGATGGTTTCTAAAAAGACCCTCTAGCAGACAGCAGTGTATGACACTTCGCCATTTCCCCTTCTTGGTCTGCTTCTCAGAATGAACTGGCTGACAGAAACCCATCGATCAATTTTCAGTTGACAGTTGGCTTTATTGCAGCGGCGTCGTGGGAAAGACTCATGTTCCTCATATTACCACAATAGCAGTTGGTCATATAAAAAATGTTAAACATCCAGTTGTAATAAAAGACACTCCAAGGAGTCAGCTTGGTTAATATTTTCAGGTAAGAAACACAAGTTTTTTTTAGCATTAAGAGAATATTTTTAGATGGGGTCTCTCCCAGTTTCATAAAAACAAAATGGTGACGGAGTTAAGCAAGATGGAAACAGCTTAAAATGGACAATACACAGTCCAATGGTGACATAACTACATTGTAACTTGCGATTGGTTCAGCAGGACCTCAATTTGACCCCCCAAAAAATAATTTGAGTTATATTGATTCAAACATTAAAAAGTCAATACAAAATGCTATATTTTTAAGTTTTAATCATCCTCTTGCCCCCCTAGCTATGGTCTGTTAGAACCTTTGACACAATGCCAGAAGAGGAGAGACACGAGCAAATAAAGACAGAAGATTTTTGAGAGGGACTAAAACAGAAAGAGAGGGAGACCTTTTAACATATCAACCCAACTAGCATTTACTCTGACTGTCAGCTTCTGTCTGGGCAAACAAGAAAGCAGGAGGGAGAAAAAGCCAGTTTGAGCCTGAGGAGTGACCACAGCTGTCAGGTAGAGCTGTGTGTCTTTCAACACTTACACCCCATTTGTGGAAAAGGACAGAGGAGCACAAAAGCAATCACTGGGCAATTTAGCAGTCCTTTAGCAATCTATTGTTGCTGCTGGGGAGCAGAGCACAGCGAGGGATGCACGGCTGGGTTCTTATCTGATGTGATATATACACAGCAGCAATTCCTCTGCTCTCACTGCTTGTTAGTCCTTTTTAGAGGAGAGGGCCCCAGTCTTTCTGTTCACTCCTAATGAAAAATGAATTCACAAACATTACTTGGATCAGGGTCTCATTTACCGATAAGCCCGTCTCCTGATCGGAGACTTCCTGCTCGCGCACAAACAAAAAACTGCGAGCATCATTAGAAATGCAGAGAAGTGAAGCTGAAAGGCTGCGAGGTGCCCTGCATCACTTTTGTTGCTACGCAACGCAAACTTCAACAACAACTTGCAAGCTACATCTAATTAGTGTTTAGCCTGCTAACAAGTGAAAAAGGAGATAATATTGTTGAGAAGTAAAAATGGAGAATATGAAGGGGCAGATTGTGCTTTTAAAGAGCAACTTTTGCTGGAAACCTCTTTTTGTCACTCACGTTATAATGTGGTAGGTCACAGCAAGCCATATGAGTATGCCCCACGCCAAAGTGTAATTCCATCTACATGGTCTGCACTGGTCATAGAAGGGTCAACCCACTCTAAGACACAGACGAATGAGCGAGTGAGAAAAGGCAAAACTTTTGTACGTCACTAGGTGGCAAGCCTCGCCCATAGCCATTTATGGCATGGCAAGGACTGTCTTTGCTGAGCTCTCGCTGATACATTCAATGATATCGCGTTTCGGACTGTTGAGGGAAAAAAATTGCCTCGTTATATGGACGGATAGGGTATAAGATGTCATACGAGGCTCTGTTTGGTCAGTTTTGCTGTTTACTCAAAACATAGTGATCATTGATAGCATATTGCGATCGTACGCCTCCGTCTTCTCAATGGAAGCGGATGGTCCTTTTTTTTTTCAGAAACCAATCAGGGGTTTTCTTATCGTCACGTCACCGGTATCCATGAGGAAAACCGGAGAAGCCAGTTGTTTGCCACAAAGGCCATTTCTGGCTCACACAAAACAGCTTGAAACAAGAAGACTAGGACGTCATTTTTCACAGAAACAATGCACAATGCATTCAATCTTAGTGGTGAACACAGCAATATGTGTATTTGTGCATAAAATAACGATTGGAGTGGACCTTTAAAGTGTGGGTTTAAAGGTGCAATTTTCCCAAAAAACAAAAAATATTAAAACATATTCTGCAGTGCAGTCTTCTATGAAGTGGGATTTACTCCCATATAAGATAAACTCATGCCATACATCATCACCACAACCTCTTGAGCTGAACACTGCAGTTCTTCAAATGGCCAACTGAGGCTGGTTCCACAAGCCAGTTAATCCCTGTTGACCCGTGTGTTAAACCTCATTGCACACTTGTGGATTAGCCAGGAGCCGGGCCACTGTTATCTGTTAAATGTCAGTTTTTTCCACAGGAAAATCCTTTAATGTCCAACATATTGATGATATCCAGTGAAAATAATTCTCTCTGTGTTTAGATACTGTTTAAAAAGCAAAACCTAATCATATGATTTAAATTCAGTGGTATGATCTGCTGGTGTGTGGAGATGACAATCAGTGATTCAGTTTGTCTACTGAACGTACTACACAGAACGGGACCCCTCATTCCCTCAAGTCCTCCCCTCTTTCTGCTTTGGAGTCAGCTAGTCAGTGGTTTCCACTCTGAACGTACTGGAGAAATGAACTGGAGCCTTGTGAGAGTTGCGGTCGCTCGAGCTAACAGCCCTCCTCTCCGTCATGTCTGGAAGTCTCAAAGTAGGAAATGGTGCCAATTATTTTATTTTATGATTAGGTGGAAATAAATGTGACTATTTTAGCAGTTTTCAGTTTGCAAAATGTAGCTTTATCTAGATAAATTCACAGTTCATTGGTTAATAATTCGCTCTCAATTCACGAGTCGTTACTATAAATCTGTCATAATAATATGTATGTAGTAAGAGAAATATATTACAATGCATTGTCATGTATTCACTGGCTTTTTAAACCCATTGGCATGGGTGGTATTTTTGTGGAGTAATAACTTGCAATTTTGCATCTGTTTGGCATCCACTGCACTTCTGCTAAGCATTTCATACAACTTCATCTCCAAAACCCCAAACTTTACATTTAAGCTCAGTCAACGAATTTAATATTTCTCATATTTCATCAGAGCTGTGGTGTCCATCATGTCCACATTGCTGTTTGTCCTCCAGCTGTAGAGAAACTATATTCATCCATCTCCCCGCTGCACGAATCAGACGAAGCAGCAGGTCGCTCCCAGTTCTAATTTGAATATTATTCCTAACCTGACTAAAATGTAGTTTTCTTAATGATTGCTGACAGCTATGTAATAATGACCCTTGTGATGTCCTACATACCCAGGAATTTCCCGCTCGGTGAGTTCAACACTTCTTACCTCCATCACTGTTCATTGCTGTAAAATGTATCTCAGAGTTTAAAAACCTCTCCATCCACTCTGCCCTGCCAACATGAGCCGTTAACACAAATGCTTTTAGGCATGTTGTTACCGAAGAGTAATCAATCTATGCTTATATCAACCCCCTCAGCAGTGACATTTGGCTCTCCATCTATAACATTCAGCTGCATTTTGAGGGGAAGCTCCTTCAGGTTTTGTTTAATCATTGAAAGTGATGTGGTTTGCCTGGTTAATGATGCTCCACAGCTCGTTTTGTCCTCTGCGGACGAGCAGAGCTATAAAACAACCTGTGAAACCAGAAAACTACATTTACATCCAGCTTTCTCAGGTATGATGTATTATACAGTTTGTGTTTTTTAAACTTAGATACAGCATTCACGTTGGCCCAAATTACAATCGCAGAAACCATTTGCTTCCAACAAGGGTGAAAATTCTGTAACTACGTTAGCACAAGCTGGAAACAAACCAAATGAGAGCCTTAAGAGTGAATCAAAACAATAAAGTGATAGCAGCTTTTAGTTCAAACAATGGGCTGAAAAATGATATATGTTACATGAAGAAATACGAGGAAACTACAAAGACTCTAAGAGCCACAAAATGACTACAAAGACGCAAAACAGCCAGAAAGAAATGCAGACCAAATACAAAAGTAAGGTCGGGTACTGTTCACTTTCTAACCGATACAGCTACCAGTTCCTGGGATTCTGTACCAGTCCCCAATAGTAACTTTTTTTGTACTCTACACATAAAGTAGACATAAAGTATGCATGCATGCATCAACAAAAATGAAAAACACTAAAATGTTCCATTGAGCTGAGAGGAATGACAGACGGAGGTGATAATTCTCAGTGGGTTTATCACTAACAGCGACCGCTTCGACATTACATGTGGTCGTTTAATCCATAGTTAAAATAAGAATATTGATTTGTGTTGCTTTGATGTTGTTATAGGTCAGATTAGACAGATGTGATGTACACTGGAGTTTGGAGCATGTGACTGGATGCCCTTCTGGGCTTTTCTCATTTATGCATAATGTATGTAGAGGCACTGCAGTTTAAGTGCATTTCTAGCCATTTGCTCTGCTCACACCGTAGGTGTTAAACTGTCACACACACATCTTTTATATCAGTGGACCACTGAAGGTAAATGCTTAATCCCTGGAGTCCTCATGTTAGCGCTCAGTTGAGCTACCCATGTGTTTCAATTACAGTTAAACTGAAGGGCAGTGAAGGACATGGCGACTGGCGGAAGATGAATTAATTGTTGGATTGTAGAGGGACTGCCCACACGTACCTTCATAGGTTAGGCTTATGCTGTGAGTGACACATTGAGTTAATTAGCCATGCCACATATTTAAGAAGCCTCTATAGAGGAAAGGTATTGATCCTAAATGAACACCAGTGACACTTGAATAGGTCAAATATCTATTGGTGAACCAATCTGTCACGGTTTATCTCAATGTGTGTGAGCGGGTTCTGTTTGAAGTGATGGGGAGAGCTTTGAAGCGGAACAAGTTCAAAATAACCCGACCCTTAATGTTTTCAAAGTCAAATTATGAGTCCCCATTCAGTGCCTCATAAACTGCTCACACAGCCATGCAGCTAATGTGTCCATGTGGGTAATGTTTTACAAATGACATATTTTATTTCCGTTCCTTTTCTCACAGTGGGTTTTATCCCTTGTTTTATCATCTGAATTAGGCCTGGCTTGCCCTCCAACGGACAGATCAGGCAAGGTAATTACTTCCATTAGCCCTTTTTCACCTGCTCCAATAGTCAGGACTCATTAAGCTTATCAGTTTATTAATCCACATGTAGTTAAGCGCTGGGGACCTCCAGGGTCCTGCTTAACAAAAGGAATATCACCTGCCCTGTTATCTGCTGCTGACATTCGTTGTGCATGACCCCATATTCTGGCTGACTTCAAAGAACAGTCAGACAGGGTCGCCACCCTGAAACACCCAAATTAGCCTGAGATAGAGAAAACTTTCTTTTGCGTAATCAAGTTAATTAAGATTCTTCCTAAGTCTGAAATTAATTAAGAAAAAAAAATGTGCAGGCCTTTTAAAAGCAACATTTTTGTTATGTTCTGTACATAATACATTCTCGTGTGTTGATATAAAGCTATTTTAGCAATTGGTTACCTTAACTTATCATAACGAGTCAATTAAAAAATAAACTTTTTTATCATCTTTAATAAGAAAGTATATATATGTATTATAATATATGCTAAATATTTTAGCATTGGCTGCCTGTATGACTGCCTTAGCCACATGTTAGTCATCATTTTGGATACGCAAGAGCAGTAGTAGAACAAACACATTGCAGGATGATTTAAAAAGCTAAGAAAAGGTGTCCAATAATGATGTAGGTTCACATTGCTCTGATACAGTTCATCCCTGCCTGTTTTGCCCCTTCTTAGTACAGCTGTCACGGCACTTATTCTTTTGCAAGATAATCAGCTGAACCACAGTGGCAGTCGCCATAATGAGATCCGTAAGACAGATGATCCCTGTCTTCATCTGGTTAAGTATTAGTTTTAAATTCAGTTGATTCAACTTTAAAAATATCCAGTAACATGATTAAAATACAACTAGTTTATGAATCCCAAATTGTAATCTTTTACTAAAGATAAAGTGAAAGAGAATCACGTTCTAAAAATAGATAATTAGAGCTGAAATATTTGGCTACTGGTCGCCCCATTTCCTGTTTTGCTCAATGCGCTGTGAGGTGATTGGCTGTACTGTCAGCTGAAGCGGGCTGGTGCTGGCCCTGAGGCACTGCAGGCCTCTTTGTTTCATTAGCATCATTTGATTATCATCGTCTGGGTGCTGACTATCTCTGGCATCACACACTGCTGAAAGCGTCCGTCTGGGTGTGAGTGGGAAGACAGTGGTAGGAATTTAACTCCGAAATAACTCGAGCACACATCACATCCTGTTGGTATCGGTCAGCTTTTAAGGTCCAAAGAGAGAGACCGCAGTTTTAGTTGATTTAGAGAGGGCTGTGTGGAGAGGTCCTCATCTCTGCAAGAGGAGAATGTGAAAGTTGAGTTGAAATGAAAACACGGCAATCACCCAAATTGGAGTTAGAGGGACGTGACTCATCTCTGACATAATACGGTAGTAGAGATTATTCAAATTCAAGCCCGCATGAATGTGCTGTCTCATTTTTTCAGTGAATATTTTCTGGAAGAAAGTCTCCATGTCTGTGTTAGAGACTTGGGTGTTCAGGGATGAAATGGGGTGTTGTCAGGAGCAACAGGCTGGAATAAGAATCTGGGATATGAATGTCACTGATTTTGCATGTTATTGCACTGATTGATCACTGAGTGTATCAAATTAGGTTTGAATATGCAGCCTGATCTCATAATATTGTGCGAAAATCATTATCAGTATTTCATAGGAAAACAAAGACAGGTCTATGTGATTGTGCGGACAATGTCTACAAACAAGTAAAAGGGTGCATCACAATATAATAAACCTTTTGCACCACTTGGTGTTGGCCCTTATATTGACCCTTGAAATGAAAAGAGTTATGTACAATCACACTCAGTGCCATACACACTGACTAAACCTAAGCTTAAATCTCATCCTTACCATGATCAAGACAGCAGTAAGACACATCTAGAAGCCCCACCTGAAAGCACTCGTCTCATCTTCCACGCACTCAGCAGTCTGCTGGACCTTCCCTATGCCACATGCTGTTGCTAGGAGATTACTGAGGTAACTGCAAAGCCTCTATAAACTGAGTAAATATTCTTTTTTCCCCCCTTATGAGACCATTAAAAAAAAAGAAGAAGGTTGATGAAATGGCACCAAAGAAGACCTCAAATCTTCAGCTTGAGGTTTAGTGGTCACCAACTTGGACCTCATCCTTGCCTTTCCATTCACCTTATTAACAATGATGGATTTTATTCCAGATCATTTCTGCTCGGCATGCTTGCCTGCCACAATGAGACCTGTGATTTACCCTGTTACCTTCAGGGTCAAACAGGCCTGGATCTTTCAGAGAAATCCTAAATTCAATCTGTCAGTTTTGCCCTCACCTTCCTCACAAAGACGATCCCAAGGGCCAAGACCTTTTCACTTGTATTTCTGTCTGGTTGAGGCTAAAGCAAAAGTGACTCTGTACATTTTGAAATATACATGCATTCACTCTGAAGAGTTCATTGTTTTGGCACCTTATCAAACTGACACATACAAAGCTCTAGTGGCACAATCTTACTGAAAAAGTGAATCCACTCGAAAGGCAATTTGCAGGAATCTGTAAAACATACTCGTATCCGATTAAGGCATAAATTAAGCATAGAAATATAAACCAGTAGCCTGCAGCTTGCACACACATTATAAGCATAGTAATATTGGTTGTATCAGCCACAACTCCGATTTTGGCAGTTTCAAGGCTTATGGATTAAAGGGAAAGTTTGGGATTTTGGTCATTAAGTTGTATGAAATACAGTGGTGGGTAATATTACCACTTTCTGTCAATATAATAACAGTGAAGCTGTTCTATGACATGCATGAGTATCATTGAAACAGACATTCAGCTTCAAAAATGTCAAATACTGTGAAACTGTCAATAGTCCATTATTAGGCCTGTAACAATGACCACATTATGCTAGATGGCTATTCACAGTAACAACTGCAATGCACAATAATTGTTATCGTAATAGAGTTTAATGCCACTGATATAGGAAAAAGTTATGCATAATAATGGAAGTACGCATTAATGACCTATAACAGCGCCCAGTAGCTGTTTTCCAGCCTAAGGTAATGAGTTTTCCTTCAGCATTGATGACAAAATTTATACAGTGTGTGTCCAGGGCTTTTATTGTGAAAGGTATGAACGCAGGGACTGGATCTATTAATGAGAAGTTTAGCATCGTGGTTATGACTGAAAACCCTTTGTTTCTGGTGCTATGTAATCTTTTTAAGTAAACTGTTTGCATTATGATCCTGACAAAAGCAACATTTGAAATTAAATGTAATGACGTGCCAATTAGTTACATTCCAAAAAAAATGTTCCAGTGTGAAGACCTTAACATTGGTCAAAGATGATCACATATTTAGTGAAAAGCAGTGCAAAATGACTTGTGTGGGAGTTCAAAGTTCAGCACTTAGTCTTAACTGGATTAAGTCCCTTCCTTGTAAAGCAATGGTTTTACTCTCCGCTGTACAAACGTATCATGTTTGAAAACTTTGGCCTTGTTAATATATTCAAAACTCTCAAGCAGTTCTCATAAATACATGCAGGACGGATGTGAAACTGCCTCCACTGAGAAGCCTCACTCCAGCCAAAATGCATGTTTTCAGAAACCATTTTTTTTTTTTTTTTAACTGAATCTCCTTCATTCATTTTTCATTTGCTCATAAAAGCCTGCAATCTTTGCAGCGTTTAGAGTGAAACTGCCTCAGCGGCTGGCAGCTCCTTTGTGCTCCTCTTGTTTTCCTTCCAGAATCTTTCAGAGCCGAGTCATCGTTGCGTACACAGAGGTTGGTTTGGTTGCTTTTGAGATGCCACCATTTTAGCACTGCGATTCACCTCTGTGCCTGTTGCCAAGCAACTCCTGACACTTTGGGGATGCTGAGTGGATGCAGGAGCTGCCGTGGTATTTCCACATTGTTTAGCACTGCGCACCTTAGGTTTTCATGTCGTCCGCACAGAAAAACTGCCTATACAGATCCATAACCTCGATTTGGGTGTATTTTTCAGGAAACTGAAGACGAAACTAGAGCAGCCTGAGCAGGGACTGCAGAGATGACTCTCGCTGGATAAAAACAAAGTTCACTCATCATTTTAATGTATCCACCTTATGCACAAAGTTAAATTGGATTTTTTTATTATAGGAATGTCTGATAGCTGCTAATGTTTTGAAGTCCTTGATTGTTTTTCAATCAGTTATACTCACGATAACTAACAATGACAATAACAATTTACCTGCACATTTGCATGGACTGGGGAATATAACTTTTAAAACAACCCCAGTTTAATAATATTTTTTTTACATTTTGACTGTGAAAGCTGGTGCACACCTTCAGATTTCTAAGAGACAGGTGATTAGGAGGAAATACCCATAGCCAAAATGAGAGAGAATTCCAAAATGTATTATAAAAGTTAATTGCATGTAATGGAAAGTACAGTATGTGTGTGAATATTCATGAATTTTAAAAACATTTCTTTATGTTATATGCACTGGCATGCATTGCATGGTATGGCAATCGGATATTGAGTCAGGTCGGAAACCTTATACGCCAGAAAGCTGAGCTGCATCAATACTGGATAAGTGAATCCAATACTGAAATCCATATTTCAGAATGTATTTAGTGATAGATATTATCAATCAAGGTAATATTTAAAAGAATAAATATAACCAATAGCGCATGACCTGTCTTCCAATTACTGAAACTGGAAACTACCCAATTCATGGATGGGTACCATTTTGGCATATGCTTAGAAGGAAGACTGGGCCATTCTAGTTCACACATGTTCACATTACATGTAGTATTCTAAGACTGCCCCCTTAAAAACGCCCCAACAGCTAACTTCTTTTGTTTTTCCTTCAGTCTGAATAGAACAACCTCATGAAACATGCTTTTTTTATTTTTTTTATTTTTACAAATAATCGATGATTAAGAGTTAAAATATCATTATTTTATTGGAGGTTAACGCATTGCGATACATTGCCATATTGATATTTTTTCACACCTCTACAAATAAAACCAGTTTTATGATGATTGTTTGATGGTAAAAGCAGCCGTCAAAAATAAAAAGCTGTGAAAATGCTGCAGCGAACCACACCATGTTTGCATGACTACACTTCAACATCACGACTATTATGCTTCAGACACTCTCTGAGCTGGTGAATCTGTAGACTTATAAATTGTTTGACATAATTTACAAGAGTTTGCAGCACTGAGAAACTCAACTAGACAATGTAGCTTGGATCAGTGATCAAATTGACGTTCTTTGGTTTGGAGGATTTGATAGGAATTCTCTTTCAAACAATGGATTTCCTAGCTCACATCACTCAGCACTGACATTATTTAAGGATTACCTGAGATGGCCGGAGTCTAATTCACCCCCTTCTACTTTGTTAAGTCTACTCCATTACACAGTTAAAGGTTAATATATTTCACCATTTTCTTGACACAGAGCTTCACAGTTCACATCTGAACTGTCATAAATCTTACATCCCTCTCAGTGTTGTGTGTCTCTACCTGCGTTTAGGTGTTATTTACCCGCTCTGGAGTCACCGGTAGGCCCGGCACAGCTTCACTCTGTAAAACATGAGCCGCGTGCCGGGCCGCTGTATACCCTCTCTGGCAGCTTGATGGATGTAGCGAGGGCCTGCTGCCGCTTTAAATACTTCAACTACGTCTGCTTGAGAATTCTGCCGGAAAGGATGGACATGCTCCCCGTGCGGTGTGCCTGAGGTGGAGGGAGGACTGGTGTGTGTAGTACATTTAGGTTAGCTATAGACACAGTTCCTTCTCTGTCTTTCTCTTGCTTCCGTTCTTAAATTCTCCTGCTCTGAACTCCTGTTATTCAGCTGTTAGCTTCCTGTTATTTTGTAACAGATAGAAATAAAAATAATCTTTTTTCCGCCCCAGTCCCTGACTAATTGTGCATATCTGAAGAATGAACAAACAGTTCAAAGAGGACGCAGCCTAGCCCACCAGTACCCTGCAGCTTGCACTTTCCCAGACACCACGGGTGTTGCCAGATTTGTTGACGGATGACTGATGGAGAAACAACAGAACTGGAAACACCTTCTGCTTCCCAGAAGTCAGCATTGTGGCAACATCTTGCCTTCCATGTGAGTCATTTCAACAACATACGCGTCATAGGCAGAAAACCAACAGTTGGTAGGATATGCTCCTTCAACTGTAGGACATGACAGTTTAGGCCAGTGACTGTTAATAACCAACTGTCGCCTAAGAGTTTCCTCAGCTGACGGTAGTAAACAAGAATACTGTGAGTTGTAACTAGATTGGCCAAACTGAGGATCATCAGTCAACTATGGAAAAACAATTAGAGTTCTTCGTCATAGTGCCTGGATCAAGGATGGACTAGCTATCTGGCATACCAGGAAAATGCCCAATGTTCCAACAGGTCTTGAGGGCCAAACATTTTCTAAATAGTTTACCTAAATTAATTTTTCTTTTTTTTTTTTTTTTTGATTGACTGATTGCCCAATGGCCCTATCTTCTGTCAATCAATCAATCGCTCACGCTATGGACCAACAAGTCTATCTACCTAACAACGTTTTTTGTATTGATTGGCCAAAAGAAGAAAAATAAAACCAGGTCCATTGGCTGTCACTGAATCAATCAGTCATGAAAAGCGAAGAAACACATTGTGGAGATATGAGAAAAAGCAACCAACATATGCGCTGTACTAAATAACAAAAAATAATAATAAAGCATCTGGACTCTTTTTGTTTATCTTAAGATAATATAAGATTGGTTTTTGACATAGTCTCTGGAATTAAAATGTATAACTTTAATTAAAATGTTGGTCAAATTCATTAGCCCTACCATTTGCTGAGATTTATGGTGTCACTTACAGGTTGCAATTACAGATATAGATTCAGGTTGGAAAAAAAACACAAGGAGACATTTCTTTGGTGTAATTACACACAAAATGACACGAAAAGATCAGATCAATAACACATTTATCTTATTCACACACAGAGATGGCTCCCTTTGACCTGTTGGTGCTCACTTAGAGGGCATAATGGGCCTCTCATTTCTCAGCTGTCCAGCAGAGTATCCACATGTGTGTAGTCTATGTTTTCCAGTCAAACAGGATTCAAATTCTTTTTTACTATCAACTATGACCTTGTGCCAGACTTGAGGTCTGAATCAGTGTTAAAGAAGACGTATGAAGAGTATGAATACTCCAGTAATCTAAAGTGCAGTGTCATGTTTTTCTGTCTTTGTCAAACAACGATACGCCCTGCAAGCTTGGCTGCTACCAGCAACATTTGTATGAATATTTTAGGGCACTTTTGGTCTGATCTTTTAGAGCCTCCACTGAAGCATTTTGCACAAGTCTTCATGTCATTATTGCATGTTTCACATTTATAATAATAAAAAAGTGGTATTGTTTCAAGTTTGCAGAACAAGATTAAACCGGTTTGTTCGAACCCAAAAACTAAACCTTTTCCAGTCCTGGAACTGAGATATTTCTCATTTGATTATTGCTTCACAACTCAGTCAGGAGTGACCCGCTGTTTCCGCTGGTTGCTGATAGAGGTCAACTGAGGTTGGACGGATCAGGTTGTTGCTGAATAAATCAGTCACAAATAAAAATTTTAATCTAGAGGAAGGATGCTATGCAGAGGAGGGGGTACTCCACAGAAGGCCTCTGCCCCTAAGTAATTGAATATTTGAGCACAAACCAGTCAGGATCGGGAGTAGTCTTGGTTCAATGGGCTTTGTGCAAGATATCATTTTTTTCCTTTCCAAAATTAGATCAGGTAAAACATTGCACGGTGTCTAACTAAGTCTACTTTTCCTTTTTATGAACTTGAAATATGATGATAAATTAAGTCCAACACAAGTGTTAAGGAAAGGATGCAGTGTCAACTGAGAAAAATAAAATATTTTACATTACTAAAAGCTGCTTGAATTTATAATTTTATGGATTCCTTTACATAAATCAAGATATTTCCAGCGTATCTTTGAGAAGGGTTAAATGCTACTAAGATGTCTGCACTGGATCGCTCACTGGACTGGAACAAAGGATTGCTACTTATGCAGCCTTTCAGAGTTTTTCTGTGTTGTCATCAGTTCTGTTCAAAGCCTTAATTCTGCTATAATTCATTGCCTTGAAGTAACCTGTCTGCATCCCAGATGGCTTTGTGAGGCTTGTGCTTCACACACATTATAATTATGACAGGAAAAAAAAATAGTTGTCTTATCTCAAAGAAAAATGTTGTCTCCTTGAAATGTGCCAATAATATGCTGCAGCCAAACTTTCCGTAATGACACCTGCTTTGGTTGTCATGGTGACAGGTGTATTCATCAGGCGAACATAAACGCAGCTTAATTAATGCTCATGTTGCTTTCTGTCTTTGTCACCAAATGGCCAAAAATGCAGGTTTCAAAAAAGGTCTGTACACTCCTGAGAAGGAAAAACATCTCCAGGCCAGATTCAAACCCGGTTAGCCTTATGCCACCATGTGTATTTTTAATAATCATCTTTATAGTAGATTTTGGAAGTGTCATGACAGGATCCATATCACCTCAAGCCTGTTCAGGTACAGCATTTTTTGAAAAACAAACCTCAAAGGCTTTTAATAAGCTGGCATAGAAGGTCACTGAGGCATTTGGCATAACACAGAAGATTATTTCATCTCAGAGGGAGGAAGGGAAAAAAGCGCACTAATGACAGTATCACTGCCACAAAACCAGCCATTATCTCCATTATATCTTCACCACTGTGTGTGCTGGTGGTAACCATGCCAGCCGCAGCCAGTAGGGGAGATAGCAGTTACATCATCGGACGAGTTGACAATTTTCCTTCTGGTGAGGCCCAGGAGCCTTCTCGGCAGATTGATTTGGTTGGCCCCAGAAGGCACGGCTCATTGGGCGCACGATGAGCCCACTCCCACTTTCCTGCCACTACCTGTCATCATTTCCATTTTGATAGAACTCTGCATGTGATGATTTCTATCAAGGTCAAAGCCGCAACACCTGAAGGGAGGCTGGAGCAGAGAGGAAGGGGAGGAATCAGCGCTGATGGTGATGGAGGTGGAGGATGGGACGGACGCAGATGGAGACGGGCGAATGACTGAAGGAAGCGTGACAAGTCCGATTGGACGGGTGAAATGGAGAATGAACGGAGACAGGAGGAGATGAAACAGAGGGGTGAATGAGTGGGAGGGAGCGCTGCCTCTGAACAATGGGTCCGCACTGTGTGCAATCTGAGGAGCATTGTGCCAAATAATGGCATGCGATTGAGAAAGAGGCGCCGTATAATTGCTGTGTGCTGACTCAGATGATGGGAGACACTGATGCTAGGTGTGTGGATCCTGATCAGGAAGGCTGCTTTCCACTTTGCTCCAGTTAGTGAGACAAGCAATTCGAGCAATTAGCAAAAAGCAGGAAATGGCACAAATTGAAATTAGCAGATTGTAGCAACAATCTGAATTCTGTCACCAATATTTCACAAAAAAAACATCTTGAAGATTACATACTGTTATTTATAATGTGTGAATTATGTAAATTAATGGCAGATTTCAATCAGTATGGCTTTTAAAGGCTGATTTTGATTGATATTATTATTTTAAAGTTTTATAGCAATCACACACCCACCCAAAAATAAAAACAAGTAAGTTTGCTTTTGTCATTAACACAAAAGCATCAGTCCGCATTGGACATATATTTAGAAGTGGTTTTGGCATCCATCAGTCCTACAGCTGAGTGCAATTACGAGCCAGTCAGTCACATACACCCCGCCCTGTAGGGCTGACCTTTGGGGTCAATCTACAGAGTAACAAGTTATTGTCCAACTATGCTCAAATATAGACGACTGTATCCCCATTATAACTGGATGTATAATGATTATGCCTCCTATAGTTGGATAGTTGAATGAATGAATCATTTAATTTAATATACAGGTTCCCAAAGCTGAATTAGGGTTTTTAAAGTTTCAAGAACAGAAAAAAAAAATACAAATTTCACATGAATATTATATATCGATATCAAATATAATATATATGATACTAATAATAAACATGAAGGAAAGTTTGAACTAGTTTTCAGTGTGAGAACTTTAGAGGTCACAACAGGTGGTTTTATATCTTTAGGGCAACTTTGTAAAAGTGCACTCATTGTAATGAATGCTACTATAGGGATTAACAATGGGCTAATAGTGGGCTCATTGACTCAACAACAGCAGTTTACAGACGGTTAAGTGACCCCCGTATGTGGAAATATTCAGAAACAGTAGGAGAAAATAATGCTCAAGAAAAGCTATGTGGTATTTAAAATAAACTAAAAGAAATCAATAGCAAGCAAAATGTAATGTCCTGCTGGCAGGTCAGCAAAACCCCAACGTTTAAAGTTGAAATGTGTAGAGGACACATAACAAATATGCGCAAATGCACTGTATCTTTGCAGGTTTAGTGTGTGTCTTATACGTGTAAGTGAAGTGGGTACAAACAGACATGAGCTCCGGGTCCCCTGCTTTGACTCTGACATCTGTCCAGGATGCAGCAGGACAGAGGACGACACCACACGTCACCATCACTTATGCTCAGGGACATGTCCTCGGCTCTGGTTTCTCTGCTCGTGCTTAGCAAAAAACTGGTGATTTGAACTGTGAATAGAAAATCAAGTTCTTTTTGTTTTTCTTGAGGTTTAGGTTGTTTTAAAGCTCTCCTTACAAGCGATTTTCTGTTTGTTACCTAATTCTTTGTTTGGCCTCTGTAAAGAGTGATTTTATTTAATAAACCTATATTTTGAAACTTTGATCCTTGGAGATGTACTTTTGGGTTCGGGTCCTTTGTTTGGATGTGATATTTTGATAGACACACTCGCATGGCACAAGGTCCCGATGTTTTTTAAAATAAGGGCTTTACATTACCAAATTACAGCATTTCAACTTCGGTTTATTGTAAGGGGTTTCTATGTATTGTCATTAGTAACTAGTAACTAGTAATTAGTAATTAGTAACCAAGTGTACCATAATACAATAATAGAAGCTTCTCGAAAAGATTCTTTTTACGTTTCTGACACTATAAAAATTTAAAAAGTAGCACATTTTCACATTTTAATAATTAGGATGATTTCAAATCTCTGGACTCTTGGTAAAGGCGAAAATAAAAAAAACACAAGGTCCGCGGTTCAATAGCAGCCAGGAGCGTTTGTTGTGTGTTATAATCTCTCATGCCTCATTTCCTGTCTGCCTCTAAGCTGTCTGCTTAAAATAAATTAGATATGGGATGAGGGGACGGAGAGCGAGTGCTCCATTCATGCCCGACTTCAAGTACACTTTAAGGTCATGCATCGCATTCATCTCAAGACTTGATGTAAATCATGGGAGGGGACCCTACTCAATGAAGTAAACAAAGAATTGGGAGAATATATTAAAATGTTTTTTTATTAACCTAGAAAGGCCATGACAAGGAAATGTCTTAATAAGAGAAATCTGCATATCATTTATTAAATTAGCGTAATGGAAAGAGACACTTTTTTCCTGAATAAATATGTTTAATTAATAAATGTTAAAGGTTTAAGGTGTTTTCTACATCAGACAGTTTAAGTTCAACTATCACACTAGGTTTCACAGTTGACTAATACACATCCACACTCCACACTCTTCACAATAAACACACACACACAAACAGAAAGCACGAGCTGTACGTTTGCTCAGGTTTTCCATGTTGGTTTATGTGTGTTTTATTCCGACGCTGCTGTTTAATCATCCATCGTTCCCTGTTGTACTTGTTCGGAGAGCCGCAATTATGTTTGTCAGTAGTGAATTTTAATACCAAACCCACTTTCATCTAAATTTCTCTTATGTAATCCTTTTTATATCCTCTGCTGCTTTGTCCTGAGAGTGTGCCCTGTTGCCATGGTGATCTATGAGGGGACGGATGCTGTTTGAAGGGCAAATGGGGGGCAAAGGCCCAGAAAACAGCCTGAATTAAGAACACAGCTGACTGTATTCCTGTAGAGACGACCCTGCAGCTCTCCTTCTGTCTTCCCATTCCTCCCGTTGTCTCTCGCTCGCTCTCTCTCTCTCTCTCTCTCTCACACACACACACACACATACACACACACATCCTTGTACAGCTATTGCTATAATGCATTCCCTAGCCCCTCACTGTAGCCATCACAACTAAATACCTAATCCCAACCCTTTACATACTAACCCTATCCCTAAACTTAACCCTCAAACCAGCCTTTAAAGATGCATGGACCATAATGTCAAAATGTCCTCACATTCCAAAAATGTCCTCACTCTGTTGGTGAAAATATTTTTCCGGTCCTCACTCTGTAGGAAGTACAGGAAAACACACATACACACAGTCATCCAAATCTACACCTTCATGGTCCTAAAATAGAGACACCTACTTTGGTGATGGAGAAACAAAGAGACATCAGAGAATCAGTCTTCACCAAAGACAAATTACCTCCGTCTGAGGAGAAAAAGGAGGCCAGGCAAGACAGGCCCGGTCATCCCCCGCCTCTCTTCCTCCTCCTCCTCCAAATGGACCTGAGCCTAAAGCTTCTCCATGCAACAACCAAAGTTCACCTCCAGAATGGAAAAACACAGCTAGATAGCTCAGTTTGGTCTGCACATTATTCTGCTATTATTTACTTTGCTTTTCAAATATACTTTCAAATTTAACCCCTTTGTATGCCAACAGTGTTGACACACTGCAGCCATCCGTGACATTAAATTAGAGGCATCAGAGCTATGACATGTTTATGTTCTGGCTGTAATTACTTATAGGCCTTGTTTTTTCCCAGTTGGGTAGCTTGTTTAATGCCAAGTCTGTCATGACTAAAACGTAGAACCAGAAGAGAATAACCTTGAATTTAACTTAAATATATAAAATACAAAATCAAATATACACCTACCAGCCAAATTTAGGTAGCATGGTGAACCTGGTGAAGTGGCTGCAGCCTATCTGCTCCCAGGTTGGACGTTGGCCGTTTTTCACCATGTCTTCATGCCTAAATATGTTGAGATGCTGCAATGTGATTGGCTGGTTGGGTGGCAAGGACCAGCCCTGAAATGGAAAGTTTAGCTTTTGGCCAGTATCATAGCATTAATTACTTCTTGCTATGGCTGTTATAAACGGCTTACAAATGTGAATAGAAGCAAAATGCAAACACAACTCTGATTGTATTATCAAATTTTCATTTGACTAGTGCAGCAGCAGTTCATTCTAAAACAGCCTCATTGCTTTGACCGGAAGAAACTCTAACATGTTTAAAGGTAAAATAGCATTTAGTTGCTTTAAGCCACCCATTAATTCTGTACACACAGCACGGTTGGTAAATTAGCTTGAGGTATTGGATTAAACAAAAACTAATTTAGAAATGCATGATATTACATTTACAATTGGAATAATTTAATTCTTAAAATCAGATTCTGATGAAGTCTCCATCTACAAGACAATGGCTCTATTTAAGGTATGAATGTAGTCATATCTTAAGGCCCATAGTTGATCTTACGCATTAGTGTGAATATGTAATTAATCATATTACCATAAACAAATTACCACATCGTAAGAGCTTTAAGAGTCTCTTGGGGTCTGGGCCCAGGGACAGTCTCCAGTTGGTAATCCAGTTTAGGTTCAGATAGCATTCTTTAGCCCCTGCATGTGAGATTCTGGCTGAAAAGGTTGCCAGCCAACACTACAAATGGTACTTGGAAAACACTGAAACCAACATGCTGCTCTTTTGTTGGACTATATGATATATAGTAAAGAGCATCAAAAAAATCATATTATAGGCCAGCATAGATCGGTGTATGTGCAACATGCAAGGTTGAGTGGCTGCGTTGGTCAGACTGTTTGCTATGGCAGCAGGGCTACCAATCCTGCTCCGACCAACAGAATTGCTGGCAGACACTGTTAAGACAGTAAACAAAGAAAGGGGTCAAGAGGAGGGCTAAAACAAACCAAGGGGCTAAAGCTAACTCAACGTGATGCCTATGTACTGACTCTGAAAAACAACTGATTGTGGACTGCAATATCATCACTTTCATAGAAAATATGACTGAACACTGTAATCCTGATGCTCCATGTCTTCCAGGTGGATAAAAAAGTTTATGGCTCCAGTAAGACCAAAGAAGGAGGACTGTGCATTTATGTAAACGAGGCTTGGTGAATGAACACTAATGCTGTCACTAGTGTAAATCAAGGCCCTGAGGACAAAGCTGGACTTTGAAGCCTATAAAGTGAACAAACATTGAAATTATAATTTCAAAGGCTGTCACGTGATGCCGTGGGGCTCTCCCAGTTCAGTGACAATTGTAATGTCCACTAGCTGGCCTCTCTAAGGGCCCAGTAGACCTGAAAGTAGTCTGGACCCAATTGAGTGGGAAATACATGCCAGCAGATCCTTTTTGTGCCAATGTATTCCCAGTTTTATCCAGATCTTTACATAATTCCATACTATGAACTTGCTTTGGTGCTTCACTGCAAAAATGCAAAAAACCACAGGTGGTTTGGATAGGTGTGTGTGCCACCAGAGTTAAAGTTTGAGGACAATTTATACTTTTTGTTTATGATATAGTCATTTACTACATCCAATGTAGAACAACCCATCACATGGATTCATTTAGTAGAAATGGAGTGTAAACATCTGATTTAAACCAATTTATATTTATGCAATTACTTCTATTTGACTATTTACTTAACATCTATGATAATAAGTAATACATATTAGCAGAAATCAAATGTGTTCCCTTTCATTTCTAAAGCAGGAAGAAGTAGAGTGCAGTTGTGTTGGAGGAGACCGGAGAAAACCATCTGCCAGGTTTTATTTTCCTCATACTGACCAGGTGTGTGGGCTCCACTCAATAAGCACAATGTTTACTCAGAAGTCATAAACACCAACTGCTAAGCTGGCACTCCTCATGATTCTCCTCCTGATCAAACAGTGTTTCCATCAGTTGACGGAAACTAAACTTTGTTCAGTTCATCTGCAAAAACCTCAACCTACAAAGTGAATTACTGTACATTCTGTAAATTTATGCCAACATTTGTTTAAATACTGGCTCAAATCACAAGGACAAGTGATTTTTTTTTTTTTTACGGATAGATGCCTCATATGTGACCATTCTCACCAGTATAAATGACTTTGTGTGTTTATTTAATTTGTGCCAGGTCTACCCTCAGAAAATAAATGTCAAGCATGGTCGACCATGTGTGTAATAGAAAAGCACTGAAGGATTGGGCATGAAGGATAGCCTAACCTCTGCTCACCATTCTCCACACAGCAAGAGAAGCATCCTAGCTCACTGAGGATATGTGTTTATCTGTGTGGGGTATCTGTATCAGGAGTGAGGTGTTATGTTGTGATATGAACCCATACTTGGATAAGAACATCATATCTGACCCGGGTTTCCTGCCAACACATGGCCAGGAACCCTGAGCGGAGATTAGGATGTTTACTGGAGGGAGAAGGAGACCCTGAGGAAACACTCAGAGTGTGTGTGTACATGTGTGGATCCCAGAGAGTGGGCAAGTGAGCCTCCTCAGTCTGCTGTTTCCATCTTTCTTTTATTGCACAATCCTCGTCTCTCATCTGCTTTGGAACAAATAATGCTAATGACTATAGAAATGATTTTTAATGTCTGTCTGCCTGTCTCTAAGTCCACCCATAGTACTGGACCAATCGGCCTAATGGTTCTCACATTTATCACTGAACTTACACTTACAGATACATCATCTAGATTGTTCCTGAGAAAACTATGTAATGCATCAATATATATCAATGTATTGCGATAATATCGTATCGTGACCTGTGTATCGCGATGTGTATTGTATCGTGAGGTTCTTGCCAGTTCTCACCCCTAGTTATCAGACAGTTCATCGGGAAAAACAAGATACTACGATATAAAGGATTAAAAGTAACCTGGCATGCTATATAATGCAGTCCCATCAGTGATAATGCAATTCAGACAAGTGCCATACAAGACCTGAGCACTTTGTTTGAAATGGAAATCAGTGGTTCAAAACAATACGTTCTATGCGGCTGTTACATCTACAAGCAAAAGCAGGTACAGGTGAAGTGAAGCTCCACAGCAAAAAATGTTCCACACACAGCGATCCCTGGATATAAAAAGACCGCCTTGCAAATGTGAAGGTTTGCCAGCCAACATTATGCCAGATGGCTTCCTCCTGAAGCATAGCTTACCCATATGTCAATCCACAGTAATGACTCCCATCAGGTTAGCAGAGAGGAAAAAGGTTACGCACCCAGCTAAAGCCTTCAACCAGGACCAGAAGGAACACTGGTGAAATGATAGGGCACCTCTGCATGATTATGTTCCAATCATGTTATTTAAAGTTTTTTTCATTACTTCTGTTATAACCTGAAATGTGATCCAAATGAAATATTTCAAGAAATGACAAATACAGAAATCCATGATTGATTTTAACCTGTCTGATGAGGTGAAAAATGATATATCTTCCTTTTTGAAAGACAAACAATGAGAAATGACGCTGTCCTTTAAGCTGATTGATCGGATCAGGTCAAATGTTTGAGTGTCTCATTTGTCATTTCTAGTAGCTAACAGGGACGGTCATTTGTCCCCATGTCGTATCTTGATCTCTGCCGGTCCTCTACCAAATCTGCCGGCAGTGGTTTGGCTTCAAAATGTCCAAATTTCCCTGTAAGGGTGCGTTTGCATGGGAGGATGGCTGGAAGGACTTCCATTCAGCAGCTCAGCTGAGATGAAAAGACAACATTTTCTATGGCTGAAGCTCTGCTCAAAGCCCCAAGGACGGATCTTTGTGCTGGAAGAAAAAAATCACAGCACCTTCAACTAAAGGTTAACAACTCAAATGCAATATGTCACGGTCTCCATGGATGCAAAGATAAAGATTTTTTTTTATATTATTAAAGGCCTGCAGTAGCTTCACTTTGACTAAAGCACATTTTTTCAGTTATCTATCTACTGCGGCAGATCATCAGTTTAAGTATTACAGCTCAGATTGTTTTGTGATTTCACTTTTGTTGGGGCCAGTGAATAAAACAGAAAGTGATTTTTGATCTCAGTTAAAAGAAGCAGTAAATATTCAACTTGGTTGTAAAAAAAATCATGCACACATGGGAAGTTTATAAAGCTAATTGTCAAATATATAGCAACTGTAGAAAAGAGATGCTAGAGAGAAACAGCACTGTAACTGCAGTGCTTGTTCAGATCTGAGATCAGAACTCTTTTTTGCTCTTTTTCGGTTCTCAATTGCAGAAGCGGAAAATAGCCAGTACCGTTTTAATTCAAGTACGGGACATCCTGCACAAATAGGTCACTTTAAAACATCTATCAAAACATATAGTTTTAGAGAAAAATAGTCCTCATGTGCAGACACTAGGTCTGGATCTTTACATTTACTAATCATTTGCACGTCATTGCAAACTTACAGTGCTTATATTTATATCTAAAAAAGAATAAGCCATGAAATATGATTGGACTTCTTATAATTCTAATGTTTGGATTTGGAGTGACTGCTCCCAACTTCCTTCATGCTGTCCGCCATTTTTAATTTTATCTGTAATGTGTACAGGTAAAATTGTAAAGGTAAAAAAAATGTACTCTTCCAACACGACTAGAGGTCAGTGTAATTGTCCACATACATGGCAATAAAGCCTCTGTAAAGCAGAATTAACGATTGTGGTATAACCCAAATGTGATGTCCATGCATGTGGATGCCAGGTCTTAAGAGGTGAATACAAGTGATCATACACTTCAGGATAAATAAACCTATGTAGTTATATCTATAATATCCCCATCATATGCACAAATAACTATTCCTGTTGCCCACAAAATGGCAAAAAAAACATCACATTTACCAAATTGTTTTAAATCAGGTTTAACTGATTTATGAAAAAAAACAACAAAAAATGGCAGCCATCCAAAATAACGTTGCATCAGGGCTTTTTAAAGATGGCTGAACCTGGACCAAAGACTAGTTTGAAGAACAGGATTCAGCTCTGCTGGAGACCAAGGGAGGGTAACCTCTTATTTTGCCACCCTTAGCCATATTACATCGGCTCCACAGCGAAAGACTGAGGCAACATACATCAATATGTCATTTAAGTGTGTATTGATTGCCTGTACATGCATAGTGAAAGACACATGCGGTACACTGTGCAGGGTCAAAACAATTTTAACCCCCACAGGTAATGGCACTGTTAAGTATGTTCTTGTCTCAAGTGTAGTAGCTGCTATTACACTGAAGAGGAATCAACAAACACATACACTGCAAATGCCACCATCCCTGCCACCAAACACAGTTTCATTTCTCAATTTAGCGCCATTACAGCTAGTCTCCTGCTGTGGAAGTCATCTGAAGGTCTTCTTTAAATCTCTCTACTTCATTCCCTGCCGCTTCCATGTGACGAAACGGTCCAATACATCTTTATTATCCTAACAGTTCGCTTCACAGCATTTAGCAGACGCTCTGTTACAGGGGTTGCCTTGAATATTACTCCACTCGCTGTTTTCGCTTCACAGCTGGAGCGCAGTGACGTGGGCAAACTCTTGTCATCACAAGGGCGGCAGGATATGTACGGTTAATGTCATCGTTCCTCACAATATGAAGGATCTTATTTTAATTAGTCGGTCGGTCTGAGTCATTGTTATCACTCATTCCATTTCCTGTGATGTCACTGGCGCTTGTTTAGCTTCCGAGCATTTTACTTACTTTGTCTACCCATATAGGACATCTGGGACTAAAACTGAGATAAAGACTGACTGTCAATTTGTACCTCACTATACAGTATGGAAGCCTATATGGGACTTTGATAAAATATGTGGTGTAAAAGCCCAAAAGAGTGTGATGTCATGAAAACTTAAATGTAAAAGACTTGCTCTGATATACTTTACAAGCAAGTTAAGAATATTTTGTCGTTGTACTAAAGCAGTAAATAAAGAGAAATGTATATCCGGTATCCGGTGTGTGTGTGTGGTAACTAGGCGCAGCCAGGATGTCTAAAAGGAAAGCGGACATGAGAGACTTCTTGAGCAGTCAAAGTGTAAATTACTCAAATTACGCCCATTGTGCAACACCTTCACTGGCTCCCAATGAAGCACAGAGGATTAAGGGAAAAATACAATAAAACATCAGATTACAAATGTGATTTTATACATCCATACTCAGGTGATGGATAGTAGAGATGCAGAAGGAGATACAAGAGGAGAGGCTGGAGGTGTTAGAGGAGGGGGAGATGGAGGAGAAGAGGCTGAAGGCTCCCAGGTGAGGTTGAAAGAATAAACATTCGTCATGATGAAGCATTGTGAGCTAGGTAAAGCCACAAAAACAGCCAGGGGTCAGTGGATGCTCAAGCAGTAAAGTAAAGTTTACCATGTATTCCAAAAATAAGTGTAAAATTGGTTGTACAGAGTTGGAGTGAAGTTCACTAACAAGGTGAAACACAGAATTGGGTGATAATGTTTTGCTACATGCTTTACAAAAGGTCAAACTAAAAAAGGAAGAGTAAACTTAAAAGTAACAATAGAGAACGAGAAGAAGCACTAGAAAACATAGTGTCTTCCGCCCTTCAGGCATTTATGTTATGTTTAATTTTATGTTTTTTTTTAGCATATTGTTAGTTCCGGTAGACTTTTATTTTGAAATTGTTTTTAGCGCGAAACCAGAAGTTAGGCGAAAGAACGGCAACGACGAACAAACGCAGACGTTCATTCATTCATATAAAACGCTGCTTACCTTTCGACTCCAGAAGACGCATTGCTTGTATGTAAATCATATCTGCATTTTGCATGTACTGCAACTACACAACTAACAATAACGACTGCTTGGTGTGGGACTCACCGGATGGTTGTTTCATGTGCTCCAGGCCTCGTGTCCTCCAGGTCCTTAGGTTCATGCTGCAGTCTGGGTAGAAAACAGAGAAAATTATATCAACATTAGCAAACAAAAAGTCTCTCCTCCTCCAATAACAGGCCCAGTTTTTAAACAGACTTTTTTTCAGGTGTCATGCTTACATTATTAATATGATCAATGGACAATAATGGGAATAATAATAATGATAATTAATTTCCCATTGGGGATTAATAAAGTAATTTTGAATTTTGATTTGATTTAATCATGGGATCATGGTGTGATGGTGATTGAAAATGGTGGTTAAAATACAGACCTTCATAGTCTGTCAGTCCATTATTTCCTTCCAAAGTTGACAAATAATGAAATTAGTACAAATAAAATACTTCAAACATGCAAATCCAGGTGGTTGTGACACAAACACACAATCATCCTGGTTTCATTCTACACCTATCATTTACAGAAAAGTCTAAAATGCAAGATAAATATCTTGCATATCTCTAATAAATAATTATTTTAAAAAAAAAAGGTTGAGGTTTGCTCACTCTAGGAGTTCATCCAGCAACCTCTGTCCGTCTCCGTCTCTAAGGAGGCTGAGCTGTTTCT
>JAOWBC010000904.1:15671187-15698919 GCA_028566105.1 Hypoplectrus providencianus | reverse complement strand
AACGCCCCCCCCCCCCCCCAAAACACAATAACATTAAATGAAAAAATACTCCTTCAAATATATATAAATATGTTTATATATATATATTTCCATAAGCTCTCCTCCCTTTCTGCCTTGTCCTTTCTCCATTCGCCACATTGCTTGCAGACGATGGTTACATTATGATCCATGCAAAAACATGAGCGGGCCGAGCCGGAGCAGGTGAAGAGTGACAGACTGGACGTGTGCTTGTGTGAGTCGATACATATTCCTCCATCCCTCCCGTCTCCGTTCCCAAAAATAAAGTAGCAAAGCAAAAACAAAGTCACAGTCGTATGAGGTTAAAATGAAGTGACATCTCTCTTTCTTTTTTTGGAAGCACGTCTTTTTCAAGGTATCTAAATATAGCAACATCTAATATCCCTGATTATTCATGTGTCCTTTATTAAATGTTATGGCTGCTACTTCTGGAGCCAGTCAGAGTTGTTTTTATTGCAAGTCTCAAAAGTACGACAATAGGGAACTAAAGGGAACTCCAAGTGACACAGTAGAACTGACTGGTTACTTAAGGATGTTAGCTAAGCACATCTATCTTCAAGGAAAAGTTGCTCAGGTTGCCCTAACATTAGTCTTAGCTACAAAGTTAAGTACTTATCCACTAGTCACAATATCTAGAACAGAGTTCAGATGAATACCAAAGGGAGGTGGTGGTTTGTTTTGGGGTGGAAGGATGTGGGGTGGTTTAGACCAAAGTGGCCCAGGGCTGGACGTCTCACAGGATGGAGGGGATTGGGGAGCGAGAGCGCCTCAGCGGGCAGGGCGATCCGTAGGGCGAGCTCACAGGAGACAACCTCAGGGAGTTACCAGCCATGCCCGCTATGTTGTTTAAACTCCGGGATTTCTCATAGCCTTCAGATGAGGGGAGCGACAGAGAGGAGGTGGTGGTGGTGGTGGTGGTGGAGGTGGTGGTTGTGGTTGTGCAGGAACAGGACATGATATACACAAAGGCAGGCACGCAGGCAGGCAGGCAGGCAGGCAGGCAGGCAGGCAGGCAACGATCCGAGTCCGAGCCAGCCGAGTGAACCGAGACAAGACAGGAGACAGGAGTGAGACACAGCAACAGTAACATACTGTATGGTGAGTGCATGCACAGCACGTTTCCTCATGATGACTGTGAGGCAGATTGGAGTCTTAGATAGGCTAATGCGAGCTGGAGCTACTCTACAGGGAGAGATAACCTCCTTGGCTGAGTGAATCCTCATTGGGTAGAACCAAAGAAACATCAATGCTGGAAACCCTATCTGACCACTAAATATAAACTGAACTATCCCACTGGGACTTGGAAGAAATTCAAATTAATTATATAGCTAATTAATTGCACAATTTACTGTGATTAATCACCCTTTTCTCATTTTTAGACTGTAACTATTTATAATGGATATTTATCTATACGCAGGAGACTCACGGGTACCCATAGAAGCCATTTTCATTCAGATATCTAAAGGTCAGGGGTCAAGGGACCTCAAGGGGCCAGGTCAGTGTTTCCCCTGTCATAAGTAATATTATTTTTAAATCCATGAGTGAAGTATTTAGTGGGGGTTTGTGTTGCATAACAACATGTAAAAATCTCAAATCTAATCTTTTTTAATGTAAACCCATTCAATAAACCCATAGACTTGGATATGAGGGAACAGGAAGTGCAGTCCTCGCTCATTTCTGGGTTTTAGCACTTATTTATGGATTGGCCTACAATAATACGTTTTCCCGGTAGGACTTTACTTTGCTGGTTCTCACCCGCTCACTCAACCAATCAGATTGCGTCTCCCTCCATTGTAACTCTGCCTTTCAGAGATTTTTGTGTGTTAAAATGACCTCACTCTGCCAGAGTGTGTAAACCTATCACTCAATTAACTTTTTATTCTTGAAAAATAGAACAATACATTATCAGTCATTCATCTCATGGCATCATCATTAGTATTTTCTCTCACAAAAAATTGTTTTGAGAATCTTACAAATGTCTAATTTAATTTCAGGGATGCTTATATAAACTGCTCAGTTACATTCAGGCATATAGTTAAATAATACAATAAATAATACAGACCTGCATTGCCAGATGTTTGATCATTATCATATTTGTATGATCATTTTCCTCACTGTATGATGCTATAAAGTACTATAATTTAGGCCTTTTGTGATGCTGAACAGTAGAAGTTGGTTTTAGTCTGTGCTGTAATTTAATTTAGTAAATATTATCCTAATCAGTGTTTACCAAACTTCCAAACGTTGTAACTATATCCTTACAAATTAGAGTTTGAAAATGACTGCCTGATGTCATGTATCCACAGAAGTTACGTAGGTGGTGGTCACATGATCTAATGCTGCAAGCTTGTGACATAACAAAAAAAAAATAAGTTTTTTTCAACAATGTCTTTTGGTTTCACTGGGGACACAAACTCTCCAGTGTTAAAGTCCTGTTCTTTTTTGGTTTCCTCAAATTAACCATAATTTTAAGCCTTTGGTACAGTTGTCAAACATCCGGCAATGTCGCTCTCATCATTCACATTATGCACAAAAAATATACTAAATGTGTGTAGAAAATCAGGTTGTAGCCTGCACATACTGATGATGATGAGCATAAAAAGGCTTTAATTTTTTAAAACTTAATTATATGTTCAGTTTCACACTCTACAACAGCTCAAACTTCTAAAAATACAGCATATGACGCACGCTGGTGCAAAATAAACAAGCAAGCCCAAGCAGCCAGATCATTAATGGAGCATGCCAATCAGCTGGCGTAAACACTGATGAGGAACAGCTCATGGAAACGTGGCCTCATTACCACACTGCATACGGCACCATTTGTTTCATTGAGGGGAAGGGTGTACATTTAAACGGGGCTGTTTCTGAAGCAGCCAAGCAGGGAGAACAAAGGGCAGCTTGGGTCTTTGCCAACAGGTAGCGGGGACTAGAAAGGACCCGATGTTTTATGCATTAGCGCAAGTGCGGCGGCAACTGCAACCACCGTCTAAAGCAGCTGAGATGAAGGCACAGCTGCTTACGCTGGCTCAACAAGACTGGCGAGGTGCCCCGTTTGGGAGGGTCCACCACGATGTGCTCCCTAAAGGATCTCGACCACATGTAGAACAGTTTCATTTTCTGGTCTGTCCCAGTGCCAAGTTTAGTTTTTAAGTTAAGTTTCTAAAATGCATTTGAGGAAAATGAGGAAACCTGAATGATGTATCATCGCATTAGAATTCTTACAAATTAGAGTGCTGAAATTCGATTTAACAAAATCTCCAATTTATGGAGTGGCACTCTAATGGCATGATTGCATTGATTTGCCTGCTATGGAGTGCGTACAGCGGAACTATGAGGCCATAGAGCAATAACACTGAGAGCAGGGTTGTTACATAGCTTCCTGGAGAGACAGTTAACTTGTGATAGAAGGCAATTAGCCAAGGCTTACTGCTTACACGTATAGTGCAGATTAACACAACATTAATGCCTCAAGATGCTTGAGATGGAATGGAGAAATTAATCTTCCAAACATGCTTAAGGCCCTTGTGTGGTATCTAAATATTATCTTAGCATGGTCAAAAAGAGGCTGTAACCGACAGTATTTCATGGAAATATTGTCTTTTTCTGATTTTGCTGCAGTGAACATCTATAATATGAGCTACCGCATGACCAATTCCACTGTGTGAGCTGCTCAGTCTATACATTTTAGTTCATGACCTTTCCTGCCTTTGAAATGGCATGGAACAGCAACTGGACACTCTGGTTATTCAGCAGATGTGAGCATCATGATGACCTTTGGCTTGGGTCAAAGTGTTTGGAAGGTTGAGCCCTTTCTAAATCTGACCTTTCCATTGGTGTACCTTTATGTGACTGACAGGCAAATCATCTGGACAAATCTGTTCTAGAGTCAATGTATGCAGTTTAAACGTCTAATCAAGATTTATGCTTAGTTAACTTTGTTGTCAAGTATATGCATTGCCAATCAGACACAACAATCAGGTCAAGTTAAGAACCCTAATTGGTGTCAACTCATAATGTTTGACTTCTTCAGTAATATTAAAATGTCATTCTCAGGAACTACACTTTACACAGGGCTTTAAAGGTCATGCCCTGCCTTTGGTCTTTGTGCTTTGTGAAATTATATGAGGGTTCATTCAAAAAAATAACACGGAAAACACAAGAACTCCTTCAACCTATCTGAAAAAAAAAACCCGAAGCCAATGTTCAGGTGCCTAAATCTTCAATTTTTGTAATGACCAGCTGGGGGAAAGTCACTGGTGGCAAAAAAAAGTCAGATTGTATAGAAATCTATGAGAAAATTAACCTACTTCTTACGTAATCTATCATCTCATTAAACATTTTTCCAAACCAAGTCTTCTACAGTACGGCATGATGTTCATCCAGCAATTTATGGTCCAAATTAGTGTAAAATAAAAGGTTAAGCAGGGTGTGCTTTAGGTATGACAGGTTGCTTACCATAGGGCGCCGTTTGTTTTGGTCTCAGTACGTGAACTCTTTCTCTGTGTGTTTTCAGTTCATCAGACTGACACTCGGCTGTTCATTTTGATTAACTGATGCCCTTACCAGCTTAGCTAATTCTAATATTTGCTGATAATTTGGGGACTCGCAGCAGACAAACAACAAACCAATGGGTGACATCACAATTATGACCTCCATTACTGTCAAGGGTCATAAAAGTCTGCTTGAAATAAATGACCTTTAGGGTTTTTTTTAGGGGGGTAATGTATCAAGATTAGTTTTAGTCTGTAGGCTTTATTTTTTTATTTGAATGTAAATGACTTGACAATGTATTGATAGTTTTAGAAAGTTTTAGGGTCAGCACTAAATTGCTTATTCAGTATTAAAACTGAAGAAGTCAAAACTTTATGAGTTGTTGGCATTTAAATCTATCACACCATTCTCATTCCTCTGAATGCGAGCTATCTGAAACATCTGCTGGTGTATCATCACCTTAGGGGCAGATGATACACTGGGCAATTTCTTTGGAAGCTGCAGATGGACAATGAACCTGGCAACAGCCAAATAAGTGAGACACGGGGTCAGAAATTTATTCAAGTGTTTCCAGGCAACAAGAAAACATGAATAAATTGTGAAGAAAGCAGCAGTTCTGAGTCAGCTGCATGGACACTGTTGCCCCTCAGAATTGCTTAAAAAGTAGTGCTGTGTGTCACTGCTGAGAGCCGCGGCAGCAGATTCACAGGTTACGTTACCTGAGCTGACTAGGCCTGAACAAACCTTCCCCCCTCCAGGGATGTTGGTGTCCCAGTCACTAAGGATATGGATCAGCTGATGAAGATTTTGACTGATTTTCTTTTTTTATGGTAAAACAGAACTAAAATATGAACTGCCTTGACTGCTTGTTCAATTTATTTTAAAAGAATATTCCAAACATACTGAAAATAAAAAATAATATTCAAAGGAAATCCCTTTGAGGTAAAACCCAGCCCAGTATTATAAGTGATGACTAATGAATGAAGAATTAATCAGTATTATTGCACAATAACATTCACAGTTAAGAATAAAATTCCTCAAAGACAAGTACATATAGTACAACTTTTACAAAATTGACAATAAATGAATTAATTCACAGTTCAATGAAATCATGTTGAAAATTAGTTGAATTCCACATGAGGTTACCTGTTTTTCGCATCCCTCCGTCTGCAGGGCAGGTGTAGTCACTAGCAGCAAGCAGAAAGCACGTCCCCCCACTCCGGCGATCCTGTTCCCGGGTGCTGGATCTTCGCATGGGGACCCTCTCCTCTGGAGACATGGTCAGATCACTACCCCCACTGCAGTCTGCCGACAGAACTGCGAATGAAAGGAAAAAGATTCTTTGCCCGTTTGTTTGTTTGCTGGTTCCAGTCATAAATTTAACATCCCAAATCATTTACTTAATTCAGAATTCATATTCTCTAACAAAGAAGATTTGAGCTGACGACAAAAGTTACAGTAGTGACATCAATAATTTCCTGATTTTAAACAGAGATACTAAGTAATTAGATAATATAATAGTTATAAATTGGTGTAATCATATCCTTCATTCTGAGATACAAGTTGCTAGGAAACTAAAAGTCTGACTTATAATCTTGTTTAGCTTTAATGTCAGAAACATTTCTCTGTAAAAGCAACTTGAAGCTCCTCTTAGTGGAATATTTCTAAATTGAATTAATGTTTTAAATGCTATTTCTTATCATGTTGGATTTCTTTCTAGTTATAAGGCCATGAAACATACAATGTATCCTGATATAAAAGGAAAAGTTACTTTTATTTATGGAGGTCAAAGATCAGACAGTGTGTGGAGCTCCAGTAGGTGATAAAGTGTCAAAAATGTCATATTTGAATCCCCAGTGCTCACCAGTTCAAATGTGGTTTAATTTTCTGTAAGTATAGTAGGATGAATCCTTTTGTCATACCATTTGAATCTTTCGAAAGGTGTCTTAAAGTGGTTACATACATGATGTTGTGTGAAAAGACTGATGCTAAAACTAACAGGTCAGGTCCATGTAGAAGACTACCACATCTCCAATGACAATGCTAAAGCTTGACAGGCCTGCTAAGCCTTGTTGTAGCGGCTAAACTATGATTGTACAATTACTGTTTGGCTAGTAGATTAGTGGCTAATTACATAATATAAAATACATACATACATAATACAAAAAAAAGTCAGAATAAACAGCTATAATCATATAATAATGTCACAAAATTCTATTAATAGTCAATACCTCTAAGCTTCCTTTCTTAAGGTCTATTTAAAGGTTGAATATTAGTGTGAGGTCAGGCCCATCCTCAGATACATGACTGAAATGAGCCTACAGTTCATGCTATATACAACCTTAACAATTTGACATTGAGAACAAGGCAATCCAAAGGACACTGAAGGGGAAAGTAATCATGCACACTGTATTTGAAATGACCTCTAAAGAAATCACATAGGCAACAAAAACTGTCTGTTTGTACATTTAGTGGAAGCATGAATTATTCTAAACTTATTAAATATAAGGTTCTGGGACCTAATAAACAAATAGACTGGGAAGAGCCCCAAGGAAGCACCTTCCCTTGAGAACGTCTACTCGAGAATTCAAAAGAAGCTCCTATACAGAGGTCGACGCTAATTTCCATCAATATCAGATGCGTAGAGTAAATTACTGATGCGGGCCTGGAGGGAAAAACAGCCACCTACAGTCTGAACAACAAATATATAGTGTCTACTGGAGGAAAAACTTGGACACAAGGACTTTTTATCAGCATTAGTTATTTCATACAACCATATCCTTCACTCAAAACCTTGTGCCTTGCCTTTCTTATCACTGTGGCAACCAGAGATGGAGGCTGCAAGGCAAAAGAGCTCAGTCTCCTGTGACAGAGCCGCTGTGGTTAGAGTGGGTCTCCAGGGGAAAACCATGTCTAGTCTCAAGGGGGAACCTGTCAAATGGACACTGCTTTCTACCTGAAATGAGGTCCCCTATGGATTCTTGTTGCTATCACTACAAATAGAACTTTATTTCCAATGTGCAGTTGGTACCATATTAGCTCCAATATGGCCTTAGATTGGCCATATGATCTTACCTGAGCGGTTGCGTTCTAGTACCCTGCTTCCTTTGACGTGGCACAGGTCACCTTGGGTGCTGTTGCAGGTGGTGTTGAGATCGGCTTTGCAGTAGATGGGGGATCCTCCCTGCACCGTCTGAGGGATGTGTTTCTTCCTCTTCTTGGGCAGCTTCTGCTTGGCCATAGCCAGTGAGTAATACATCCCAAAGTTATTGACGATAACAGGCACGGGCATGGCTATCGTCAGCACACCTGCCAAGGCGCACAATGCGCCCACGACCATGCCTGACCAGGTCTCTGGATACATGTCGCCATAGCCCAGTGTTGTCATGGTTACTACGGCCCACCAGAAGCCAATGGGGATGTTCTTGAATTTGGTATGGGTGCTACCAGTGGGATCATTGGGCTTGGCGCCGATACGTTCGGCGTAGTAGATCATAGTGGCAAAAATTAATACTCCCAATGCCAAGAAGATGATAAGCAGCAGGAATTCATTGGTACTGGCCCGTAATGTGTGGCCCAGCACCCTTAGCCCAACGAAATGACGCGTTAGTTTGAAGATACGCAGGATACGCACAAAGCGTACCACCCTGAGGAAACCCAACACATCCTTGGCAGCCTTTGAAGAAAGGCCACTCAGCCCTACCTCCAAGTAGAAAGGCAGGATGGCCACAAAGTCGATGATGTTGAGAACACTCTTAATAAACTCCAACTTGACCGGGCAGAAGGTCACACGCACCAGGAACTCGATGGTAAACCAGAAGACGCAAACGCCCTCCACGTAGGTGAGTGCAGGGTCAGTTTCAATCTCGTACTGCGGGCCTGAGTCCGGCACACTGCTGTTCCGCATCAGCTCAGTCTTGTTGATGATGGTGTTGAAAGCCTCATGAGTCTCCAAGCAGAAGGTGGTGATGGAGACCAGGATGAAGAACAAAGATGCAAAGGCAATAAACTACAGGAGAAGGGAAAAAGAAAAAGGAAACAGATGTTTTTATGGGACAAGCTTCCTATTTTCAATGACTTGATCTTTGTTCTATACTCTAGCTGAGGATACATACACCAACATCAATCGTTTGGTTTTCACTAGAAGAGAGAGAGATCTGAGACAAGTTTAATTAACTTGCATCAATCTGAATGGACTCCAGAGAAAGGGAGCAATCTATTAGCAAGAGCAACAAATAAACACACATTCCCCCCTTGCTCCTGGTGGGAATGGAGCAAAGAAATGCAGATGCAGTCAGAATGTCAGACTGCTGCTGGTATTTTCTGCAAGGAGGGAATTGATTAAACCAACCCAACAAATATATTAATTCAGAGTCATTGCGGAATGGGGGAATATTTTGTGTAATTTGTTCATTGGGTGCTTTTGCAATGTTTTACATGTTTCTTTCCATAAAGATGCACTCTAGGTTGTTTTACTGTGTAGCACTATAGCACTATATTCATGTGGTTATTGTTGAAGCTTTTTATGTGTTAAAAGGACTGAAAACATGAAGGACTGTATCCGTGCAAAGGATGTCTTATGACTTATTACAGGATATTGACAGATACTAGTTTTACCCAGGACAAGTGCAGAATGTTTTTTTGGTTTGTTATATAAAAAGTCAAACCTAAACTAATAGTGAAGAAAAGGCTACGATTCAGATTCATCAAGTCTTGGAGCCAAATGGTTTAAGCCTGTTATACCACAGTGCCTTTACTAAAAAGACAAGTTATTGTGAAGGAGGATTAGTTGGAAACTCTATCTGTTGAAGGATGGTTTTTGGCAACTCCTTTAATTGCGATTTTTCAAGATTATTTTGCAAATTTGCACGGCCAAGAATGAACTTTTGTGCTTTCCTGAGGCATTCACTTGTTTGCAGGATTGTGCCTGTGCTACATTTTGAGCAGTGACAATTTCACAGTTACAGATTGTTTTGCAATCAACCACAATCAAAACTCTGTGACTGGCAAAGCCCTGCCTTTAGGATGGCTGCTGGCATGTTTGGTTGGGAATTTGTGACAAAACTGTGAAGCCTAATAAAGCTTTCGAACAAATGTGCCGATGCTCTTCTGCAGGATACAGATAGTTCTCACCTTCGCTGGCAACATTCTGTCATCTCTAACACTGTCTGTGATCATTTTTTGTTTCTCAATACAGAACACAACACAGGTTTTACAATGTGGACTTGGCTTCCTATGAAAGCCATCTCTTCTCACTTGTCCCTTGTGTTGGTCTGGGTAGCAGCGTTAGGGACACCGAAATATTTCTAATGTGTGCTATTTGTTCATTTGCAAAAATGCATGAATACATAGAAATAAGGACTTTTCAATTAGAATGCAATATACTCACCAGCTAGCTACCACTGTAAACAATGCCAATATAAAGTCAGTGGGGTCCTTTGTGGTGAGTGCATGTATTCCCTGGTTTATGTCACTTGGTGAAATAGTAGTAAGGATTGACCCTGGAGAACAGGGTTTGTGTCCACATGGAAACAAAAGTAAAACGGCCTAACTTCAGTTTGTTTTATGTTATCTTCTGTTACTTCCTTGGCTTTGCTTTCAGTATTTCTGATACCATGTGTATGTATAATGACATGCGTGTTTTTTTGAGAATGCTTCTTTCAGGGAATACGTGTTCCACGCAAAAGAGTTCTCTATTGACTTTACATTGGCATTGTCTCTGTGCTGCTGGCACCTATATTCCACACATTACATACTAGTTGCATCTATTTGTGGTGAGTTATATTCAGAAAATGTTGATCAGGTTGTTAGAGCCATGACAATTAATATTATGGATGCAACGATAACTTAAAATAATGTCCAATGCATGACAAGCCATGATAAGATATATATATAAGATTAATGTGTCAGAGAGGAAAGAAAGAAAGAAAGAAAGAATAATGACAATAAAAACAAAAGGGCTCTACCGAGTGCTGCCTGGACCCTTAATTAAACGATAAACATTTGGGAGAATAATCAATAATGAAAAAAGTATTTAGTTGCTGCCCTACTAATAATATTCCGTCAAGTGAAAATTACATTCTATGAAGCACTGTCTGTTATTAATAGAAAGCCCTGTTCCAAAAGTTCATAATTATCCTCAAGTTGTTGAACAGCATTAAAGTAACAGTGAACTTTAGTTGGCAAAATGATAGCATGTTGATACACTGCAGCTGAATCTGTATGCTGACAGTCTTAAGTGATGAGTCACACACAGATTTTTCTCTTATTTGTTTTGGTCTTCTTCTGCAGAGTGTTTATCGAACCACCTGTCAGATGCAGAGCTCACATCCAGCTTTTCCGCCGCCCTGGAAGAAGCTCCGGCTGAATGTGCAAACATCCACAGCTTTGTGCGAGAGCTAGACGGAGCAGATTTCCACACACGCAGCCTACTATGCTCCTTCTCCACCTTCCTCCCACAATCCATCCACTGGTGCGCTCTGCCTACTGAGCCCTGAAGAAGTCGTTTCACACCCTGCCTTGTTTTTGGATTGCATGACTCACACGCTCTCAAAATATCATTGCCACTATTTGGGTCACCCTGCTCCTGAACTGCGTGCGTGCTTTCGCTCTCCTGCTGCTAGCATGCGCTCTCTTCACATAATATATATATTTATATACGTCTTTATCTTGCTATAAGTGCGTGTGTCCTTCGTCCTCATTCACACGCATTTCTAAAGCCACAGTCTGTTACAAAACCATTCTGGCGAGGTTGCCCAGCATCATTCTAGTTACTCAGCACAATCCCAGTTAATATTATAATACATATACATTTCCATCACGATAGGCCATATCACCATTTGCAAATTGTTTCTCACTAGCTCTAACTATGAGCTAATGACTGCACTGCACTTGTTCTATTATGGCTGCTGCTAATACAGACACTGGAGATGATCTAGACTGGAGGCGGAAGTAAACAACACACCATTTCTGCTGTTGATCTCACTTGTAAACCTGCACAGTAACACTGTGAAAATGAAATGATTTCACTGAGCGGCAACCTCCGGGGCTGAAAAACAAGGCCGATACGGCAGTGCCAAAGACTGCACTTCCTTGAATGGCCACTTGAGGCTGGCTCCAAAACTTAAATTGAGTCAAAATCTATGATATAAATCAAGAGCTACCAACTGTTACAACTCTCAAATTTAGAGCAGAAATTAACTTGTGTGCAGACTGGTACAACCCCAACTTAAAGTGTTTATCAGTTTGAACATATATTGTATTTGTGCAGATTTTAGTTGAATTTATGTCAGAAGTGATAAGCAAAGGAAAGTGTTTTATTTACAATTCAGACAGTGTCCAGACTTTTTGGAGTTTTGGATTCAAGGTTGTTCAAAATCAGAGAACAGCACATAAATCATCAGTTTACATCAGTGCAAAGGGCGCAGATCATAACCCTAACCTTTTTGTCAGCAGAGGGATTATAAGAGTAAATAAAATTAAAATACAGCCAAAGTGATGTGAAGCAATGTTCATTTAAAAAAAATTAAGTAATGTTAAAAGACATTTACTTTTGTTTTCAAGTGGGAAACGAACCACCTCCCCTTCCTCATGCCCACAGTTTGACATCCACCATTTAAACTCTGCATCACCGCCAATAATTTCTACCATGTAACTGAGTGATGTTAAACCAGGGAATAACTGTGCCCAGTAAAGTTTACATGCTGCTGCCATGTATTTCTACACATTAAGTGCCACCCACACCTAATTCATATATGTGGATCCCATATCTAGTTTTTGAGTAGAATTTTTAAAATAATGCACCACATAACAATAAAATAATCCAATAAATGCAAGGCACACTGCTGTCAGCGGTGATTAAAGTATCAGATGTGTTTTAGGGTAGATTTGTCCTCGAAACACGCAAACTCCTAATACAGCAATCCTCCTCCTGCTGCTAAATGCTTCTTTTTCTCGCTATCTCAACCCTCTCTGTGTCTTTATCTCTGTCTGCCTTATCATGACATTGGCTGAAACAAGCAGCAGGACTACCTGAGTTGTTTCCTCTGGCTGCTTGGATGCTGTGCCAACTAATGACAACTGCTGTCTCGTGCTGGGCTGTAATTTTGTCGCGTTCACGTCTGCAGAGGAAGGATATATCATCTCCCCGGTGCACACGGGCCTGTAACAGCTGAATCATGTCACATTAAAGCAGCCAGACACCAAACGCAAAGGCATACACATTACACTAACATGCAGGTGCGCACACTGATACCCGTTTATACACGCAGCCTCACAAGGTTATTTATGATCAACATTAAAAATGCAAAGGCGCCTCTCGACCATGTGATTGCAACAGGCACATGCTTCTCGACATCCTGATTTCCAGCACACACACTCTGCATGCTAAATAAGTCCTGTACTTCTATAAATTGCTCTTTGAAGGCAGCACAGGGCGGGTGGAGCACAGAGAGTCCATCTGTGAACAATGCAGATCTAATTTAGCCTGAGGACCCGCCCCATTCAGCCATCTTTTTCATTACATTTAAGGCTTTTAGCTTTGGAGTTTCTCACTTCACGGCACAGCTGATAATGGCCAAGGTGGCTGTCGCAGAGGTCAAACCTGCGACCTTCACATTTGTCTCCCAACCATAAGCTGTTTAACAAAAAAAGTGGATGTGATCACCGTGATGTCACCCTCTGCTGTGTGGATGATGGTTTTCAAGCATTTAGTTTTGATTTTCGGCCATCTGCACTTAAGGATTTCAGAGCCAGAAGAGAGTAGTTACAAGCTAACACTGATTAGCTTTGTTAGCTGCTCTGTGTGGTGCATGGGCCAATGAAAGCCTTCAGAGACAATTCAACTGGCCCTTGAATGTGACATGAAATGCAGGTATTATGCAGGTATCTTTGGTTCAATCACATCCAAAAGCTGACATTTTATATCTTCCAATCCATCTTTTTGCTGTCTATTTTAGTTGGGGGATAAAGTTTAAGATGCATTTTTAGCACTTTATGAAGATGTCTTTGTCATACATGTGTCATAAATATAATCAAATAGTTATATTATTATAAATATATTTAAAATTAAAATGTGTAGAAGGATTTGGAACATTATTTAGTTTGCGGTGGCCGTTCTCATGCTCAATTACATCTCTGAAGTTGTTGCAGCACTTTTGGGGCTGATACCATTTGTTAAACAGCTTTGGTGCTAAATTAACAATTTTTTGACCATTCAAGAATTAAATAATATCCAAGGACAACCACATCAAGACTTTGAGGAACACTAAAGATAAAACCTCGCTGTGATTTAGTTTCAAAACTTTTTTGAGATCTCTGTAGTTTTGGAGCGTGGATGACAAAATCTGAATGCAGAAGAATGCAGGTGTAAGGCACTTCTTTTTCATTATAAATATATTTCTGAGCTTATTTCACTGATTATGTGTCTGATTGGGTTCAAGTCAGGTACAATGTGAAAGCCTTGGAATTAAATTGAAAAATATTAGTGATCTGTCTTTGTTAGACTACCAGTGAATACAAGAGAATTGTCAGAACAGGTTTGCTCTCCACACTATAATGAACATTTCTGTCTCCACTGGCAACTAGCGACACATTATACTTTGCTTTAAGTGTGACTGAAATATCAAGGATCTTTTTTTTCTCCTCTTGAGAAACCATTTGCTGCTGTTCATTGTTATGCACCATAAACAACAACCGGCATGATGATTCACAGCAAACATAAAACCTCCAATTTGTTGTGCCGGTTTCTGTTTTAGCATTATTTCATTGTGCCTGAGTTGAATGTTTTCATATCAGTGCTGCATCACATTAAGCTCAGACTCCTATCAGTCAGTCAACACCCACAGGAAGAGCTGGACGTCTCCTCTAGGAAAGAATCAATCAAACATGTTTTCTAACACACGTTATAATCACATCTGTGCTGTCTTAGAGCTTGTTAGGAAGAAAAACCGGGCAGAATGATAAACGACATCCATATTCTGTAAAAGCCGGACTCTGTGTATTTTTCTCCCTGTACTGTACAAACTGAGAGATTTATTAGGACTTAGCCAGCAGCCCTTTCACCGCCCCAAACAATGATGGGATGTGATCGCTGTCACAGTCCTGAAGCAGGGAGGCCGTCCTCATAATCACATCATTTTTCACAAGACGCCTCTGCCACTCCCTGGAACTCAGCCTGTCCACGGCCAATAGAGGAGACATGAGGAACATGCCAGATCAAACAGCTTCCATGACACCATCTCCCGGTGGATTACACTCGCCACTTGGCCGGGAGCTGCCGGAGCCGGCGGGCCAGGACGCTGACACTGGAGCTATGCAGCCCCAGGGTGGTAAACAGTAACTGATACATCGGCATGGACGTCACATTAGCACGCTAGTGGAAAGGAAAAGGTTGGTGGTCTGCAGGTTTCAGTGGACGGATTATCACCGTATTCAATGTAAAGTCAGACGGACAAAACTAATAATGAACTTATGTCAGGCTGGCGTCTGGACAGCAGTGACTTTTTCCTCTTTTTAACCCCAGTTGATTGTAACTGAGTGAGTGGTTTGTGTTTTTACCTTTCTTGTAAAAACTTAATATGAGATCAATGTGAAAGAAAGAAAGGCATTTAAATACCTTTGAGGGTTTTGTGTGTGCATTTTAATCCGTGCCATTCTCCGTCTCATTTTCATTTAAAATAGGGTCAGTTAAAGAATAAAACTTAGTCATCATTGACTTGCGTGTACATGGGACGGAACAGCATTCCTTGTCCTGCTCTCCATGTGAGTCTGCACTACTTGTGCAAATTGGCAATTTGATCAGAAATCAGTGAATGATGGGAAGACCAACAATTGTTTCTTTCAAATGTCAGTATAAACTAATTTGAACACACTTAGTATAAGAATAAAGATGCTAATCAGCAGGACGTTTTAACCCCCTTCAAAGCGTCATTGGTTCGATCTGCACGTCACTAATGGGGATTAGCTTACTACCAAAACTAGCATCCAAGTTGCAAAGCTTTGCTACAAATTCACCCAGCCTCAACTCACCCTGACTGTATCTGAATATAGCGACAGTCATGAAAGCCTCATCGTAACTGACTTCTGTGGGATTTTGTTTGAGCTTCTAATATGCAAAAATGCAAAGCCTAGTCTACAGTATGAGCAACAAAAAGGCTTTCATCAACAAAATAAACACTCAGAAGACACATAGGATGCATTCACACTACATGAAGTGCTGCAACCTCATTCCCCCATTTGATTTGACTGCTAGGATGCTCAGGTTGAGGCAGAGGATGCAGAAAGCAGCGGCTTGTGGCAAAAAGTTTATACGGAATCATGTTTTATATGTCACTCATCTTGAATTTGACAGCATTGTTTTAACTGTGACTGTGGAAAAAATTTTGAAATGATCCTTTAAAAAGTTCTTATCAACATTTCTTTCTAGATAAAGTGTGCAAATTTGATGGATTTCCTTAGTTAAAACCTTTTTCAGTTATTGAGATATTTGAGGTTCTGAATTATTAGAAGAGGTATTTTATATTAAAAGAAATTAGCTGCCAAGCCAGAAAGTGATTTGTCATCTTGTGACTAAGATTTGCCAAAATGAATCTTGAATTAAACCCAACCAGGATTTGAAATACTGTGTGGTGAATCCTTGCAGCTCCAGCACTGAGAAAGCTAAAAACAGAACGACCCTCATGGGTCACACATTTTCCGTACATCCTTTCATCTGTTGGCACAGCAACACGTTGGAAGGGCAAACCTTGGCATCCTCCCACTGAAAAATCCCCCCCACACACAACCAGACAGCCCACTGCTCTGCTCAGGCTCTGTTTCAGAAACCGCCCTGCTGGCTCGGCCAATCGGAGCGCTCGCTGCTGCCACTTCCTTGGGACTGTCACCATCTGTTTGACACCATGAGTGGAGGCTGAGCGCTCCGATCCTGGCCTGAGACCACCATCCACCACCATGCCGCTTCAGCCCCTGGTAAGCCGCTGTGACATCATCAAACCGAGGAGAACCCGGAGGTGCTAGCGCAGTGCTAGAGGATCTCAAACACACGCACACACACACACACACACACACACACACACACACACACGTCTATAGACTGACATAATTAAACCTGTGGGGTTTGGGGGTTTGGGCTCGTATGTGGTTTGCCTTCTGTTTCTGCTTGATTGCCCGGCTATAATTTCAATCTGGATTTAGGGCTTTTCCTCTGTGTACACACATGAAGACTGCAGACGTGTTCAACTGCACGTCCACATGAAAGCTGCTGTCACTGTTTAGCATGCGGAGACAGCATGCATGTAATGCCGTGTGTAAACCAACCCTGAGCCTGTTTACCCACACTTCAAGCTACACTGATGTAGAAATTACAGTGATTCTTTTGAATGCACTTTGGAGGTGTAAATAATGACTCTGTGATGGATAATAAATCATTTACTGCTTTACAGGCCTGTTAAAAGCCATTATTATAACAACCTTTGGGTTGCTCCGGCATGACAGGTGTTTTTGTCTGTTTGTGTGCTCTTTAATTCATCCCCCAGTGGGAGAAGTGACCATTGACCAAGGGTTGTAGGGCAATTGCCGCGAGTAGACTGGACCACAGAGTAAGACAGCAGTGAGCCTTTATTAATGACTTGGTAACAAACACAACTGCTGACCTGTGAGTCATCAGCAATTGCTTACCACTGCAGAGAACGGCATTATTTATACATATAAACGAGCCTACTGAAGGGATTTTTCACAACCCAAAGCTGTCCTTAATAGTTCTTTTAAATGACTGGGGAACCATTCATTAAAGCTGCTTGTGGACTGCAGAAAACAAGTGAACACAACCACTGTGGCATAGCTGTCCACATTAACAGTTCATAGTTTCCTATAGATAGGAAGGTGCTCAAAATTATAGGTATCCAATTAAATTGTTTCAAATGAGGAAGGGAGGAAATCATACAAACTCTTTAATGCAAATACATTGGCCCTTTGGTTTGTGGATTACAGTTTGAAGCATGGAGTTTGGCATTTTGAACGCTTCAGTTGTAAACCTTTATTTTGTCTGTTGTTATCATATTCGGAGAAAGAGTAAGAGCTGAGATACCAGCAAATTCTTGTGCTAGGTTGGTTATCAAAATGCTGCATAATTCCAACTAAGCTAACTCCGTAGAGTGAGTTCTAGTACAAGTGAATGCTAAAAGAGACATTTTCTGATAGAAAATCAGTCACAAGGTAACCACACCCAAAGGCATGACATTTTGTTTTACTCTAAATGGGACCCTAAACTCAAAAATGAACATCATGCTGTATGGAAGAAGACCATAAACTTATTAGGAAAAGGTTTATTGCGGTTATGAATGGATGATAAGTAGCCTTTTTGTCTCATCGACCTCTGTACCATCTGACTTTTTTTTTTAAATAGTGGAGTTGCCCCCTGCTGGACATTAAAAAGAATGCTTAAAGCTTCAGTTTTCAGACCCGGAGGAGGTTGCTGTTTGTTTGCAATGTGATGTGTTCTGGGAAAGCTTCCTCTGCTTCCCCTAAGTGGCCAAATAAATCAATTCATGTAAGTTCAAGCCATCAATTACATATTGAAACACATTTAGGAGGACTGCCTACCACAAAATGGTACCAATCTCATATTCATAATGCATCCCACATTTATGATCTGCATCTTTGTTTGTAAGTATCAAATTAAAAGTACATCAAGATAAGGTCTTTTGAGGTAAACAAAACAACAAAAACATTCTTCATTTAAAGATGACAGTTAACCCCTACATTATTAGATACATGTGCAGATATAGGATGCACACAGAGTCTCTCTCAGTCCCTCTGTGTCTCTCTCCCACAGTCACTCATCTCCAGCTGGAAACAGAGACCCCCGGCCAGAGATACCCCTCCGTCTGTTGCTCTGTGTCTGTCACTCAGGAGTGTTGTGTCTCTTCAAAGAGACCCCCCTCCTTTCCTCCACATCGCCACCAACCCACGTTACTGACAACACGCCAGGGAGCGACACTGATCACCTACTTCATTACATCTCTCTCTTTCTGAATCAATCCCTTTCCTCCCTCCCTCTCTCTCTCTCCTTCTATTCATGCTGCCTAGTAACCAATGGACTGGGGCATGTAAACAAAGTCAAATAGACTGCACAGCTGATTGTTTATGAGTTTTGGCAACCTGTGATCCCACCAGGTTAGAGGTTTTGGCAGCTGGATGGAATCCCAAATAAATGGCTCCCAACCAACTTTGCTAACTTTAGCTGATTATTTATCCTGACTGACTGTTATGCTAAGCTCTCAGAGCATGGAGAACAGCTGAGAAACACCCCCATCTATATCAATTAAAACCTCTATATCTGTTTTATGTGAATCTACCTATTCTTATGATTCCCACTGCTTTTCTTGGAAAGACACCCTGCATAGCAGCTGAGCATTTACACAGAGAGCTCAAGTAAGGCTTGACCTTTCATGCTTAAGGTTGTGAAAGCTCATTGGTCAGGGGGTAGGACCTGAACTAATCAGGTTGTAGTCCTTTGCACAAGCAAGGACACCAGCGCAACACCTAGCTCGTCTCGCCAGGAAAAGCAGACAGGATTCAAAATAATCCTTGGATCTACATATAATTTTTCAACATCCATGTAAATACACATATCCAGCCCAGTTTCCTCACATATTGGACAAATATGCACAGGATTAACATCCACAGACAATGCAGGAAGTCTTGTGTGCTTTATAGCTTATGTTGTTAAGAATGCGGAGGCTGGAGAAGTACATGGGCATATAGAAGTCGTCTTTATGAGGGGGACCAGAGTTCATGTCTTCATAACACTTAATGTTGGCTTTTACCCAAGTTCTCCAGATAGCTTACCTTAACCACACACTGCAGCTGCCATGAGTCACTGAATGTCAGTTGGGGTTTTGTTTAAGTGTCCAATAGCAACAGATGTGGTGGAGTGCTTGGAGTGACGCTGGCTATTTGATATCAAAATTAAGTACTTAAAATGTACCAGTTATAGGAATATTCTTGGTTAACCACGTCATGTCAACCTAACCACTGATTTTCATCTAAACTCACTTTGAAAATATGTTGTAGATGTTTTCCAGCTTAATCAATGATCAAAATCCACCCAGACTGATAAAAAACACCCGAATTTAAGAAGAACAATTGAAGTGGTCATAAGTGTATGAGAACTACGCAAGGCAATATACCCTATAATGCAATGATAAAATGTTGTGCCCTAAAAATGAAAAAAAATATGTGATAGCTCGAATACCTAAATTAACAGGTTTGATCTAGTTTCTTTGAATTGCAACCCCAGTCTTGATACACAAATCATGTGTATTTTCATACACAAAATCAGGGTTTTCATAATATGGACGGCTTTTATTTCTTTCCTTTTCTCTACAATCTTAGTATTTATGCTTGAAAATAATCTAGTTAAATTAGTGCTCTGTAATAAATTACATAAACATCTTGTAATTCCCTCACTTGTTGCCCTTTGGCCTCATTTCATGGCCTGCTTCTTTTTTATCATGTATTGTTCTGTTGTTAATTTTCCCTTCAGCACCATGGACAGTGTTTTATAACAATGTCCAGTGAGCTCTCTTTGTGTTATGAGTGGGAATAACTGTCAGCCTATATATGTAATACTTTTTCATAAAATTAAAAACCAGCCCAGCTCCTGGAAGCCAGCCCAATTTCTGTCAACTTGCCCAAGCCACTATAGCCCACACAGTAGCCAATTGCACAGGAAACCGTCCAATCAGGCAACATTGCTTAGGGTCAATTTAGCAAAATCAAGTGCCTTATTAGGACATAATATATACAAACATGCTTTCTTATAAATCAGTTTCAGATCAAGCCTTCACTGACTATTTAGCAGTACAACTGGAATCAACTCAAGTTAGGGACAATTGTGGCTTCCAGATATGATTAGTGAGCAGATAATATCATTTGTCAAAAGTTTAAGGGCACAATTATGGCATTAACATGATTAAGAAAGTTTCTGGTAAGGTCCTGCTTGCCTCCCTTTAGTGATCTAGAAAATCACAAGGACCTGGTCCCCCAGCCGACACTGGAGACAGAGAGATTGAGTACATAATTTCTTTTTAACAAAAACCTATTATGTGATTTGGGAGACAGAACTTTGAATACTCGGTTTCAACCATAATGGGTGTTGCATGCCCTCCTCCCACTCACATTCACAGAGAAACAGACTGTGGTCATATGTATACATACAGCTCCTTCTGTTGTGTTTGTCACCTGCATGCTTCTTCGACTCTAAGAATACAAGGTGATGAAAGCCACACACACACACACACATGCTTACACACATTCTATGTATAGGTTCAAATCCCTCAGGCAACCCCTATATACAGTATCTACACACCACTGTGTACATGTCAGGGTCTGATGTCAATCACTCAGAATCACACAGAAAAAAACACTTTCTCCATCACCAGTGGCATCAATATACCAGTACTATATACTCTATACTGAAAAGGTCAGCGCTATCTTATTTATCGAAAACCTGTTGACATCATTGGTCTTTCATAATAAAAATATCTGTTTCTCACCTTCCAACTGGAAATGTGGACTTTTATTTAGCATATTCTGAATGTGCTCTATACGTGTCTAAAGAAGGCTCCTAAAACCTAAATAACTTCAGTGTATCCCAAATGTGTTAGTGAAAAATGCGTCATTCAGAAAAAGGCATGAGTCTATCCACACCAGAAGAAGGTGCCTCTTTGACAATTTTGTTCACTAGCAAAAAAACTGAACAGAAATTGTCAAAAGCTGTTCTGTAGTAAAATGTATTTCTTACAGGTTAAAGAAACCAGAACTTAGTTTTTTTTTTCCAGACAAATCTAATGTTTTAAGAGGACAAAAGTGGATTTTAGATAACAATAGCTTGCTAACATACAGCTAACATCGTCTTGCTGATATTAACTTGCTAACATGCAGCTAACATTGTCTTGCTAACATTAGCTTGCTAACATATGGTTAACACTGTCTTGCTAACATTAACTTGCTAACATACAGCTAAAATTGTCTTGCTAACATTGGCTTGCTAACATAGGGTTAACACTGTCTTGCTAACATTAGCTTGCTGACAGCCAACTTGTCCTTTCTGGTAGATCCAGAGTGCTCACATAATCATATGATGTTTTTAAATTGAATAGTTCTTGCTTGAAACAGGCATTTTGTCTGGTATTTCAGCCCATGGTTGTCTAAAAATTAAATATACAGAGTTCCCCATTGTAATGGCTGATGTGTCAGGTCTGTCATTGTTAAAATATCAGTTTGTTTTAGACGAAATTGTTAAGGAGGTACCTTCATTCAATACAAAATCCAGTGGGAGTGATAGTTTGATCCCCACCCCAATTAACAATAGACTATTAGTGGGTATGTAAATGCAGTTACTGTGACTTGGAAATTTTATTGCTTTAATTTCGTTTTGCTTCTTTCACTAACTCCACCGACTGAAATATAGAAGTAGACAATGACACAATAAAGAAATCAATAGGAACCTTTTTAATGTGTGCCAGCCAGACAAAGATCTTCTTCACTTCTTTGACCTTTTAAGTACGAATGAAGGGGAAAGTGGCTGACAAGTCCTTATGTTTATTTATGCTGTTTTAATGCTGGGCTCATTGTAATGCACTCTGAACAGGACAGTCTGCTAAATGCATATCATATAAATTAAGTGCACTGAAGAGGCGGGTATAGGAAGTTCTTCTCTTCCTGCATCATAACAACAGTATACGGTATATGACTGTTCTGTGGGTTCAGCTCGTGTGCAGAGTGAGTGTTTGCAATGACGGACCTCCTAACAGGTCCTGTGGGGTTACACAACCTTTTCATGTCTGTCTTCTTCAGAGTCCAGGCCATTAGCTATACACACAGGCAGTATATCTGCTTAGACATGCTGTGTGATGACTGAGCCAGCCTGTAGGAGGAGAACCGAGCATGCTGGGAAACACACATGATGTCTGTATTTGCAAGTTCTGTCACATGGAGCTCCCCATTCTAAAATTAAACAGTGGTTAAATCAACATTATGCAGTGTAGTTAGCTGAATGGCTCATTTAAAGACCATCGTAGCGCATACATAATTAAACCGCCAAGTAATTGATTTCCATCTCAGACTTATTCTATAGAGACAAGGCTGGATGACATTTCTTTTATTAAATAAAGGGGGATAAAAATAATGCAAGTGCCTGGGAGGACAGTGATGTGTCCCAGGGAATATCAGAGACAGGGACGGATAGGAGGCTAGTAATTAATTGCCCTACATTCAAATCAAGTCCCCAACCAAAGCATGTTTTTGTCATACACAGGGCTGCACTTTTTCCCTTCATCAGCTGCCGCCATGGTAACGGCACCTTTTCCTTTCCTTTCCTTTTTTTTTTGACAGCTAAAGATGTTGAATTGCAAAGGGGAAGATAAATGGGAGGTGGAGGAGGCAAGTGGAGGGGAAAATGAACGGGTGTGCACTTTGGTGGGGAAAAGGGTTTCCCCGCTTTCCCACTCCCTTTCCTGCCTTCCCTTGAACAGGAAATAAGAATGAGTTTTTTTTGTTGTTTTTTAGTACAGGCAGATGACAAAACAAGAGCGGCGGTCGCTGTCACTCACTCCGCTTAAAGGATAGGTTTCAATAAATTGTTTTCCCTGCTAATTTAGAATCAACAACTGACAGAGGAGCGGGCGTCGCCGAAAAAACACATCCCCGACTCCTAAGCGAAGAAAGAACAAAAACACAGCGGCGTTTCCACATGACAGGAGGATTTGCTGTTCCCCTCGTTCTCTCCGTCAGTGTCTCCCCCGCTCACACACACACACACACACACACACACACACACACACACACACACACACACTTCCTCCCCGTCCTCATTATACAGCTCGCTGTGACATGACAGCCAGCTCACTCGGGGAACCCTTCTAAACCCATAGCTTTTGGCAACCAACCAAATGCCTGAGCTAAAAATAGCCTATCAAAGATTTCCAGGCGTTCTAATTTGAATAATTCATTGTCACTTTAAGTCGGTGAAGTCGGCGTTGGAAGGGGGAGGAGAGCTGAGGTACAGACGGATGAATCCCTGCCAGCCGCTGTCGCCTTATTTACTCAGACTCAAAGGGTCAAGAGAGAGGCACATTTAAAAATGGTGATATTACTATAAATAATACCCCAAATAATCCCGTAACCCATGTTCAACAATGTTCGATTTTAAGGAACTTTTACCATTGCAGTTGCATATGTTGCCAATCAATACAGACTTATACGTAAAAATGCTTATTATATAATACCCTACACAGGTCTATGAAAGGGCCGCTGTGGCTGCAGGTTTTTGTCCCAACAAAGCAGAAGAACACCTGAATCAAGTTATTCTAATCACCTGAACTGCCTTCACTCAGTTGACTAGCAGCAGGTCTGCTCCTGCTCAGTTGGAACAAACCGCTGTTTGTGTTACAGCAACCAGTCGCACTGATCTGGTGATGAATGTTATGTTAATGCCAGGTAAAGCTTTCCTACCTGGTTCTTCCTAGTTTATTCAAATGTTTTGCTCCAGACTCGGTCTCCATCAAGACTTGTAGGGAATAATATGTATATAAATGTGCTCATAATTGCCTTGTTTTTGCACAACTGACTGGACATTAACTAATCAAGTTTGTTGTTGAAACATCACTATCAGTTTTCCTAAGTATAATTTCTATTACAATTTTGATTTACATATGATAGCCTGTGTAAAACAAAACATTTGCTGTTTGAAACATTACTGTACTTAAAGTTTAATTTGGGCACAAAACAACTAGGGTTAAGAAAAAAAAAGAACCATGTTAAGCTTAAAATAGATAAAAAGCTGGATGCAGTTATGTCATTGACAAAGAACATTAGTAGAGATGTTTCCAGCGGGACACGATTCCTGCCCACCTTTGAGCTGATGGAATTTCTATGAAGTTTAATGAATGGTTCATGAAAACAGCCTGGTCTATTGAACAGTTCCTGAAAGTTTTAGCATTATCTGATGTGGTCCCATGTGTGAACAATATGGAACTAAAATACCTATCTCCTGTCACCATCATGGTTCTGTATGATTAATTTCAAAATATATCCCTTAGCTGTTTTTTTTTCCTGTCAAAGTTGCCCCAGAAACAAATGCCCTGTGCAGAAGAAAGAATTTAAGAAAAAGATTAAAGTCAGCAGTGGGAAGACAGCATGTGAGAGCTAATCGTAACATCACTCAAAATAAAACAAAAGCTGTGTTCAACCTCTCCAGTCAGACAAAAATAGTCCCGCTTGAAGATCCCGGGGAGACTGTGATACTAAATATAACCAACACGCCTCTGTCTCACTGCCTCTTCCTTTCATCTCTTCATCTGCCCATCAATATTTCGGCGCTCTGCCTATAGCTCCGACACGCCGTTAACTCGTGAAAGCTGGTGTTTATGGGAGCACGTCTGCAGCATAAATATTAGACATGACTCTGATGTGTTCAGTGTGGCTCCATACATGGACAATGTGTCATTAGAACATAAAAGGACTTTGTGGCTCCATACATTAAGATAATTGTACTCACAACTCACTCAAATCGAAATAATCAAATTGCAATAAATGTTGAATTTATTTTCAGTTGGACTGGCCTAACATTTGAAGATTTGACATCAACAGAAAGACAGTTTTTACCCCTCCACATTTTCAGAAAATCACACTCAAATGACTCCATCCATTATTTGACCCCAAGCCACCTAAGTTTCTAAAGAAAGTTGGCACCATGCAAATCACGGCTAATCTTAATAGCCCCAAAAGATGCCATTACACACATCCGTTTCCAGCTGAGGACACTGACTGCCCATATTCCCAATAAAAGACGCAATCCTTTGATTCCGCATTCAAATCCCAATCCCAAATCCTCAGAGACTAAATGTGACATTAATCACATTTCAAGGCTTAGGACACATCTGAGAGTCCGACATGATAATCTGAAACAGAAGAGGATCAGAAAGACAAGGCTGGGATGGAAGCGGAGTCGCCTCATTTGACTCAACAGCCTTGATATTTCGCTGGTCCGCGACGTGTTTGATTCGGCGCTCTGGGCTCGGCTGTCTCCTAAATTGAGGAATCGCGCTTTGACAACGGGATCGGGAGCCTTTGTGTCGACCAGGTGGGGGAAGGCAGACACGCAAGGTGCTTTGGGCCAAAAGTGTGTGAAGCTGAATCGTGTGGTTATTTCACATTCGTGTAATGTGTCTTGTCTTGGCTTTATTCAACACTGACTGCTTCTGTCAGGGAAAATATTGACAAGTTGAACATCCAGGTGGCTCAGACACACGCTGTGAAAATCAGACATCCAAGGGGATTGTTTTTGGCATAAAAATCCCATCTCTTACTACTTTGACTACCTCATACAAGCAAAACAAACAAAAATAGCGCGGGCAGATCATAGCAAGTGTCTCAGGAAACAGTGTGGAACATGCAATATGACTTATATAACAAAATAACAATGAAGTTGGAGACAATCACAATCATTGGAGAATGATGTCTATGAAACAGAGCTGTGCCACCTAATAAACAAGACAAATAAGACAGTGAGGGAAGGGCATTGGAAACACACGACTTAAAAATCCTCTTATTAGGCCTGTATATTTACATTTCTTGCTCTCTGCTGTGCCAAAATCAAGTTTCCAGTAGCAACACCATCCAGCGTGTACCACTTAAGCAACTTCAGTGGAATAGATGGGCTGGGTCAGACCTTAAGATGGGCCAGGCTTGAATCAATGAACACCACAAACTGCCATCAGAATAATCATATTATAATATCTAAAAACTTAAATTCTGTTTTTTTTTTTTTACAGTCTCTGGATGAGTCATATGTGATGAATGCTTTAGTGAGGACAAATAACCAAATTGAAGTGTAAAATGGTGAAATATCAAGAAAATAACTTTGTTTTAAAAAGGCGCTTATGCTCATCAGATCCTGAAAGAAATATATAAATTCTGAGCTCCTGAGCTCCACTGAGAAGACTTAAATGGATGAATGAAACAGTAACATGGCAAAAAATTATGTGAATCTTGGACTGAACTGTAGACTGCTTTCACAGAGCAGAGAGGAGAGGACAAGACAAGTAAGAAGTAGAGGGGGGAAAAGTAAATCCACATTATGAAACAAAACATGGAATTATGTAGTAAATAAAAAAAAGGAGTGAATATCCAGGAACCAGAATATCTACCTACTTTAGTTTGGACAGAATCTATCACCTGGAATGGTTTTCATTTTATGTGCCTTGCCAAAACTTAATTAGTGGATTTTTTCCATAATGTGTGTGAGAATACCAAACCAAAGGGGGGATAATTTTAAGAATTTCAAATATAAAACTAATATTGATATTTTTATTATGAATATACACTGAGAAGCTGTAATAAAAAAGAAGGAAAAAATACTGAAAGAGAATGTGACCATTTTTTAAAAAACTCTTTATTTTCAATATAAATGATGCATTTTTTCTCTTTTCTGAGCGATCAGTGGCATCACAGCTGCTTTATAGGGCATAGAAATATTTTCAGTCCTGTCTTCTAGCTATGACTGTGCTCTTTTCATAGAGGTGCGGTGAATAATGAGGCCACAGTGAGTAAAATGTAACAGGATTAAAACGTAGAGAGACCGTTTCAGCCTGATTTATACTTTAGATATGACATGGAACAATACAACTTTGACCAACGAGAGCAGTCACTGACTAAAAACACGCAGGAACACTGGTACGGTCCTTTGTGAGCCAGCGTTTGCACAAATAAGAGTGTGTATTGTTTTGACATGAGAAAGAACACGCTGCTTAGTACTGAGCCTGGTAAAACACAGACTGAAGCGCTCCTTCCTCCTGTCATCCATTTGTAGATGTAGAACTAGAGAGGAACATATGATTTGTGTGTGTATGTGTGTGTGTGTCCGTACCACAGTGAAAAAATGATGTCAGTATCTGTGCTTTTTTTTCCCCTGTTGTGATTAAAAGCCTAGTTGGCAGGCATTTGCTCAGCCCTCCCAAGATTTCCTGAATACATGAATACATTATTGTCATTTAAAAGAAACAAACATGCAATTATATGGAGAGAACCAAGCCTAGTCAAACCGCTATGCATCCCCTCCCCGAGTCCACACACGGATACTCTAAGCACATCCACACCATCTCCTGCAGCCCTTCCCTTCAATTGCAACCTGCTAAAAGACAACATGTCCCTTCTCCAATA
>JAOWBC010000904.1:15650872-15661225 GCA_028566105.1 Hypoplectrus providencianus | reverse complement strand
GAAAGCTGATTAGATCCAAACCCTCAGGGAGAAAGAGACAGAGATAAAGAGACAGCGACTGCAGGAGGAGTAACTGTATGATGCTGAAAGGGAGGCATGAGGAATGGAAAAGTGAAAGGAAAACAAGAAGGTAGAAATTATGAAAGAGGAGACGGAGGGAGACGGGGAGCGATGAGACTGAGTGTGGCTGCTCTCCGTGGCTCACGCTACGATCCCGCCCGACCATCCATCGTCCAACCGTTCCTCGTTAAATAATACAGATAAGATGGAAAGGCTCTCATCGTCCACATCCATTTAGCCAAATCGCACTCTATTGTGGAAAAAAAATGTGCTTAATGATTCATGAAGCAGCTCCCATTACTATCACACCAACTTTCAGAGACAAAGGAGGAGCTGACTGTAGCAGCTCTGACTTTCATCAGAAAACGGAGCGCGGCTGTAGCTCTGGACAGGAGGACACGAGTGCACGCACCATGAACGTGCCAGGTCACAGACTTGAATCTAATTTTTGACCTTCAATCCAAGGACACAGCAGGGACTCCTGGTTTGCTTTAAAGGTCAGAGGCCAGTACTGTACTAAAACTACATGTCAGGGCAGTAAAGTGAAGGTGTGATTGCCCGAGACTGGTGGACATGTGGGGGGTAAAAAGCAGCACATTGATCGTAGCTTAAGTCAAGGTCCAGGTCAAAAACATTTTCTTTTTACAGTGAAACATTAAACTGAAAGATTTTTACATTACATTTTAGGCGGATTAAGCAACGCAGCCTGCTCTCCATAGAAAATGAATAGGATTATTTGACTTCCCATATGTTAACAGATCTTGTTGATTCCTACCTTTACTCCCCAAATGTTCATTTCAATTTCTCTCAACCTTTAAATACAACAAAAAAAACAACAACCTAAAAATTCATCTTGCACATGAATACACCATTGGTGTTTGTAGAGGTCTGCCCATCCCGAGGACTAACTGTATGCAAATGCTGGATATTAATTCCTTACAAGGTTGATGTGAGCGTAAATTACATTAAAAAAATTGTGAATGACAAATTGTAAGTTACATAAGGAACATTAAAGAAAACATTAGTAATAAAATGTGAGCTAAACGTTTTGTTAAAAGTTACTTTTGTTTTCACTTTCACTTCTCTCGAGTGAAAGTCCACCATTGGAATCGCCTTCAATCACTAATCATTCATCACTCATTAAGATGGTGACAGGGGGGAGTCCAAAACATATATATGAGTTGAATTTTGCTGCCTGTTCAAAACAAATACTAACAAAAATAAAGATAATAAGGTTTTTGAGGGGGGACCAGTCTGACCTTTGTATTCCTTACAAATAAACTGATTTCATTATGAGCCAATACACTACCAAACACTGCCACAAAAAAACATCTGCATGTATGACAGTCTCCTACCCGTACCATCAGTGCTCTATAACAGATTACTGTGTCTAATAAAACACAACAAAAACCTATAAAAGACATTTCCCAATAATTGAGCGGCTGGCATTAACCTTTTCCTGGCAATGTTGTGCCAAACAGCTGACTGAGACAGCTCCCAGACTACAGCAGTTACAATAATGGGATTTACTATTTCCAATATTAGGTTTACATAATAAGGTTTGAAATTATGATAATCCGGATAAAGAGTGAGCGAATCTGCATCAGTTTCACTCGAACGTGGCTTCTCATCAAATTAGCGTGCTCGCTCAACCTCGACATGCTGCCAGGCAACCTGCACAGCACAAACTGACATTTGGGAGCAGCCAGCGTTCGGCGCGTTAGCACTGTACCATGCAGACAGTCTGGCACGCACTTGTAGACAGACACACGCGACATCACAGCCACTCCTTAGCACCAACACACACACACACACACACACAGACTGGTGCACACAAAGACACACACCCCACTTCTACCCCTACTTACCTCCTCACTACCCAAACACACAGTCTGTCTCTGTCTCGCACACACAGGCAGCGAGCCATTTTAGCTGGAAGACAGAAGAGCAACCCCCCAGCGGATAGATATAACGCTAGGCATTATGGGTGAACCTATCTGGCGTTTCAGATCGAGTTAGGGCCAATTAGCCTGTAGGGAGTGAGAGGAGCCATCGCATAAGAAGCTGCTGGAAGAACAGCACACAGAGGACCGACAGAGCCCGACAGCAGTGATTAGAACAGAGACGCCTTCGCCACCGACAACTCACCATGCACTCAAATCCTCCACTTCTAAGATCACAAGCTGGAAGTCAAAATAAAATAAAACGAGGGCAACACTCTCATATACATTATTTTCCGGACTATAAGCCACACCTTAAATCCGCCGAGTAATACGTACTGTTATTCACCATAACATTACAACGTGTGTGTATAAGGACCCCAAAATGGCACCTGTCAAGAGACACGGTTACAACGCTGACTTCAAACATTTAGATTGACTGACTGATTTATCCGACTGTTCTGTTTCGCTTCATGCGCCTTATAGTCCGGTGCGCCTTACATATGAAAAAAGATCGAAAATAGACCATTCATTGACACCGCTGGTTAAAGTCCAGTGCGGCTTATAGTCCGGAAAATACGGTAACTAAATTCCTTTTTTTAAACAAAAAAATCACTCAACCTGATCAAGGTTTATGTTTGCTGTTTAAAAAAAATCATTTAGAAATGTTTTTTAATTAGTCTGTAACACATGCTAATATCAGACAGGGTGTAAGGTCCTCAGAAGAGTCTCCCACAAGTTGCTGTTGTACCAAGGTAGACAACTGTGCACATGGCAGGCAAATTAGGTGTATCTGCTGATGGAACAAAGGGACCAATTTAGGGTGGAAAAGGGTTAATTTGGAAAAATGGTACTGATGGAACAAGGAGCTGGATTTGATATTGGAATGATATGCTCTGGGGACATAGGGCCTTATATGGCATGGAAAAATATTAAGAAGGGAACAAGGGACAGAGGGAACATGGAGCCGAATTTGTGACTGAAAAAACAGGGCTGCAAGAATTAAAGGTCTTATTTGGAATGCAAAAAAATAATGTGGGAACATAGGGCCTGATTTAGGCTGGAAAAAAAACATGAGGGGACTGGAGGAACAAAGAGCCTGATTAGGAAGAAATTTGAAAAAAGGGTTAATATACAAAATAGAGGTTGGTAATTTGCTGAAAATTATCTCAACAAACTTGTTTGTTCTGCACAAATCTCCGCTATTGTTCTGTGGTTAAAATGCTACATGGAACACGGTGAAACAAAAGACATCCTTTGTACCATTTGGCCCCTTCAGAGTTCAGGATGAGGGAAGTGTATCGCTCAGGAACACTTGAACAGGACAGATACGGCACTTGCCTACACATGCTGTACTCCAGCATGAACCAGCCGGCGTCGGTGTGCAGGGATCCACAAGCACAGTGAGGTGGAGGTGATCTAAGCGGAAGAGCGGGATAGATATAAACATCATTTGTTTTCCCTGAAGGTGACTGAGATAAGCAGCGCAGCGATGGATGGATGTGTGGAGTGAGAGGGCAGCCCCGCAGATTGATGTTGTGTTAACATGAAATGAATCGCCAGAGGGAGGGAAACTGTATAGCGTTCTGGGATATGATAAGAGATCGAGCAGCGATGGAGGCTGAGGATGTGTGTCACTGTGCGCGCGTGTGTGTGGGAACATGAATTGTTTGTGAATGATTCGCTTGGAGAGTGAGTGGCATGCTGTCGCGTTTAATGTTAATATCTGAAGGCATGTCTGCGGCGTTTATGACAAAGTCAAAAAGGGAAAAAAACACAGTGGAATTGGGGAGGAGGTAAGGAAAGGAAAAGGGAGAGAGATTCATCCTCAGCCTCCATCTGGGATCTTTTCTTTGACTCTCTCTCCGTCTTATCTTACTCCCTCTTTGTCTGTGTCTCTCCCCCTCCAGTGGATCCGGGTATCACCTTCTCTAATGAAAGCACACACTTCCCCCGGTCCCATTCCCCAACTTCTACACGAAGGCTGGGATCTGGCAAGAAAACCATCGACATCCATCCCTCCCTCGACTCTCCAACGGGTTTGTGATTTCCAAATTCTCCGCTGCCTCAAGGTCACTGCCATCCATGGCTACAGACAGAGACGGGGGAGAGACAGAGATCTGTGTGTGTGTGTGTGTGTGTGTGTGTGTGGCAGGGTTATAATGATTGGGGAGATGGAGGAGTGAGGAGGACAGGACTTAATTGGCTTTCAATTGTCTACTCTCCTTTAAATCCATCCAGATCAGGGTGAAGCCTTGGACTCCAGTGAAAGTAGGGTTAAAGACAGAGAGAGCAGGAATTGGACCAAAATTAATTTAAGCTAGATACAAGGACGCTTTGCTACCCAGACTTCACAGACCAACAGGCATCTTAGCACCTCAGTGAGGCTGTATATTGCCACAGCTTTGAGCTAAATTAGCACTTACAATGTCAATGCTAAGCTGCTTACATTTGCTAATTAGCAGTAAACACAGAGACTGCTGATTATTGCGTTGGTCATCCCATCGCTCCCACACATATTTAATGGGTCCAATGATCCTGTAGTGCAAGAAGTGATGCACTTTTTTAAAAATACTTTGAGATTTCACTCAAAAACACAAATTGCAACATCAAGATAGCTCTCAAGAAAAAGACAAAGGCCCAACAAAGTTGTTGGGATTCATCTGTTGGGGCCAATGAATGTCCTTATCAAACCGGCCACCAAAAAAGCAGTGGACTTTCACCTAGTAGTTGTGTCCAGTGTGAAAAACAAAAGTAAAGGACTTCTACTCTCACTTACATTTTTTTTTTACATAGCTTTGGTTATGTAACATTTCCCTTATAACTTCTTCACTTCAGACATTTACTTACAAGTATTTGTGTGTCCTATTTTTAGAGCCCTTCACTTCACTGTGAGCAACTTTAGACTAATGCTCAAATGTGTCATTTAAACTGACACCAAATAAACTAACCGTAATTGGGGTTGCAACAAATATATTGTGTTATTTTTCAACAAAATAGGTTGTAAACATTAATACATGCAAAGAAACTACATTTGCAATATTATTTAGAAGAAAAAAATCTGAGTTTAATATCCATTTACCAATACCTAATGATATTCATCAGAAGGTCTTCACTGGAAAAATAATCATACAGTATTATACTGTTCCCTGTAAGTTCATAGTTTAATAATGATGTAGTGCACACTTTACATGGCATGCTTTAAACTGAGCAAACAAGAAGACCAAGAGATAAAACTGAAGAATGAGCTTCAGTCATTGTTTCACAAATAAAGTGAGTCTTTACTTCTGTGTAGTGACTATGTATCAGTTGTCAGTACTGATTTATAATTAACTAAACAGCTTGTAGAAAGAGTTGCAGTAATAACACAAGTCTTCATGCCTCACACTAATGCTCTTAATAACTGCAGTTGTAACAGTATCGGGAATAGTTATTATAGTATGGTACAAGTGGAAATACTAGCAGTAGGTAAGTAATACAGTCGTGCAAGTAGAGGTAATGGTTTTGGTACTACAGGACTCTGTTATAAAAACCGATATAGAGCCTGCTTCTATATCAGTCCATTACATGATAAATGACCAGTGACCGATGGACTTTTTCATGTGTAGATGGTGACCAATGAGGCTGTCTGTCTGTGTCGAGTGGACGCTACGCTCTGCTGCACCTGGAGTGAAAAACACCTCACACTCCATACCCCTCCACCTCCACCTCCGCCTCGTTTTCCACCAATCCCAGTCAGTCCTTTAACACCAGCCCTCAGCGAGTCTCAGGGCTTGTTGTCACAGCGGCAAGTAAACAGAAGAGCAAAGCTTTCTAAATGACGCGAGGACTGTTTAAATGGCATTACTCTGCTGCACTTTGACCCACATAAGAAGTGAATCTCTTAAGGCAGGAAATTAGCCTGTGACTACACGGTTACCCATGGCAACCAGGAGCTGTGTTCGCCGACACAGTACGATGCCTCACAAACATTTTAATTTGAACATTTTAATTAATGATGCACTCCTGTCTTAATGAGGAGAGCTGCATTTCATCCCTGTGAGAAGTGTTCCAGATGGCGTGCATGCAGATATTTTTATCATAATACATGTCATCATGCAGAGCTCAATTATGATTGGCTACATAGATTTCAGTATGAACCTAGTCTACCTGCAAACTCTTTAAAGCCCGTGTTTTTGGAATAATAATATTGTAAAAAAAAAAAAAAAAAAAGAATATTGTCTTCCCTCTGTATCAGAACTTGGTGAAAAAAAAGCATGCTGGAGCAGAAGTGAGCCTGCTGGCACAAGTGAGGTACAGTGAGTTAAAAATCAATAAGGGGCCTGCCAGTGAGCAAGGCAAACGTCTTGTCTGACCCTCAGAGGCCAGTTTAAACTGCTGGCTGCTGCCTTCCAGCTCCATTAATGCCCACTGCAATTACATTTGTACAGTGAGTTTTTTTTTCCCCTTAAACCTCTTTACTTTGTGAAGGTTTCTAAAGTTTGTGCTTTCAATACGTAGACATAAGATCAATTAAAGGAAACAGCTGAGGATTTTGGGAAATATGTTTTTTTTCATTTTCTGACAAGGGGCAATGAGTCTAGGCCTCCAACCAAGTATTCACAAGAAATATTTATAATTATAATATCGGTCACATACAACCATCAGCTACACCTGTTCAACTGCTGGTTACCAAATATTTAATCAGCCAATCACATGGCAGCTCCTTAGTGCAAACAAGGAGTGCAGAGGACCATCTCTGGACACACAACAAGTCCAACCTAGGAGCAGATGAAGACTTCATCACCTCTTTATTAGGTATATCATGGCCGCTGAGTGTATATACACATTATAAATGAGTATTATACATTTGCACCATTGCCCCCATGTCGGGGCTGGGAGGTCACATATTCAATACTGTGCATTAACAGCAACAATGTTCAGCACTTTACTCTTTGCCAGAGGAGAGTGATTGGCTGGGGATCTGTTTTTTTATTGGCAGGCCTTGATGAACGAATAGATTTTTTCAGGCTTTTAATGCAACTATGGATTACGTTTAAAAACTACCATGAAATGTCTAGCTTATTTACTGCATGTCTTTATAATGACATTTAAAAGTCAATCGGTCGATATCAATTTATTGTGACGAGTGCAGCCTATTATGGAAAGGGATGAGAAGTATGCTAAGGCCTTGTAGTCCCTGTACTCTTAGATCTTATAAAACAGTCAGTTATTTGTGCCAAACCAAATCAATCAATCAGTAACAGTGTGACATGATCAGCATATGGACAGCAGTATAAGATCATGTAGAAAACATTTTATTTCACTCTCACTCATATCTATTACTACCGGCAAACAATGAATGGAAACCTACTTTCAGACACGTGAAACTGGAAAACTATTTAGTTTGTTATAATATGATTCTGCTCTAATTACATTTACCAGGAAAAATATTCCTGGGGGTAAAGCAATAGACAGTTGTAAAACCTTTTTATATCACTTCATTAGCTGTGATTCCTGTGGTTTTTAATTAAAAAGACTGATGTTTTCTGACTTGGCCCTTAGCCCAGCATGGTCTTCACCTATTGTTGACGTACTTATTCTATTTAAGAGTTTCCTATTCTGATAAGGAGGGCACTTCATTCAGTGTTTGACTATAGTTAATGTTGTTGTGGCATATTATAAAAGGAGGGAAGTGCCTCCAAATCATCCATAGTCCAGGGGCCTCAAGTAGTACTAAGGCGCCTCTGGCTTGGCCCGGCACCGCCAGACTTACTCACTAATGCATACTCGTCTGGAACCTCTCAGTTCATTTCCATGAGATATGGCGTAGCATTGATCAAGGGAGAATATTTTCTTTTTTACTTAGGTTAACTTTGGTGCTGCCTTTATGTGGAGACTGAATAATTGGAAGAAAAAAAAAAAAAAACATTGTTTCCACATTACGACTTAAAGCTCGCTAACACATGGAAGTTTGAAGATTGTATTGCCAGTAGTAATGCACTATTGGCACTGGCAGAAACTTGCCTTCTCCGAGTGCAATTTTAACTTTTTTGGTAAAACTGATGTCCTCAACATTCACCTTTGACAGTTGAATATATTATAAAAGAATGTTATTCTATTGAGGAAATAGTCATGCGAACACTTTCCATGTCAAGATCATCTTTCAAGTACATGATGTGCAAATTATCCATAATAAAATGGACACTGTTTCTGGAAAACTGTATTTTTCTAGTGGTGTAAAACATCCCACCACCTAGACAAGCACAACTTATTTAACGGTAGTGGTGCAGATATATTTGAATTTAAGTTTTTGTAAGTTCTGTGAACCCCTAATGTAACCTATTCCCGTCCTTTATAGAACTGTATGGACTGCATTGGGCATGGAATACATTGGTACAGGAGGGAAAATGGAGCTGGTGGAATACTGGAAGACTGTGGGACATAAAGGAGAACATTTTTTGCCGGAGGCTCCTTATACACCGTGGGGACTGAAGGCACTTTATATACACCATTGTGCAATGCTCACAGGCACTATTAGACAGTTGGGAGATACATGTTCTTATAGTGGAGGATATTTATGTCTGTGTTTGGCGGTCAATGCCTTGGGGCCATGTGTGACAGGAAAAGATGAAGGAGACCCTGGAAGAGATGGAGAGCCTGGCTCCCCAATCTGGCCTGCAAAATAGTGGGCCCTCTGGTTCCAGTAGATTGGCTTGAGATGACTTGGCACTCCAAAGAAAGCTATTTACGTCTTTTTCAAGCTAGCTTACTTCATTCTGATGACAAATGACCAGCGTCTGACCTAGCGTGGCAGCCATTTTACACCTTAACTCAATTCATTAATGTGCTAAAAATATCCACATTGCAACAACAGCATACCTCCAGGGGTGTGAATGTGGGAAATCAGAGAAGCCACGTGAGGAGGACAGCTCTGCTGCACAACAAACACCTGAGGAAAAAAAGATTTCTGGATATACATCCAGAACTCATGCTGTGTGTAGCAGGAAGACAAAGCCAAACAGGCACTCTCACAGGGATCTTTGGTGTTTTATGCGTCTGTGTGGCCGGGGAAGGCAGAGCCACGCTGTCTCGTTAAAAAGTGTGCAAAAGCTTTTCCCTCAAAGGAGACTAAAGAACAGGCTCTGCCAGCAGGATCAATGCCAGGCAGACTTGGAGCAAGACGGCCACACATCTCGTCTTACCCTGCCTGGTGAGGGGATATGTACTATTTCTGTAGGGATTACATGGTAGATAAAGAACATGGAGGAAAGAATAAGGAGGGAAGAAGGAAGTACAGAGGAGAGAGCACAAACAAAGCGAATTTACATGTCTGCCAAAAGACAGTTCAGTACAAGTTTATGGGGTAAGATGGGTTTTGAATAATAGAAAGCTGATGTGCTTACAGATGAGAGCAAAGGGGGGATAAGGGATGTCTAAACCTCACCCGAATCTTCTCAGCACAGAATTCAAATGTATCACTACACATAATGGCCATCATTAGCTGTGATTCACTGATTAACCATCATCAAATGTTCAATTATGGCATTCAGAGTTTTTTTTTGTTTTTTTTATTGAACCCATGCTCCTGGAGACAAGACAGAACAGAGAGCAGGAAGACAGGTTGGTGTTGCTGCCTTCCCTTCTCTTCCTTCTTCTAACTACAGTATAGGCCATCAGTCAATACTAACCAAAACTAGAAAGAAACTTTATTTGAGATTTTTATTACCAAATGAAATTATTACCATTTACCATTTTTTTTATTATTACCAAATAACATGCTGTTGTTAGATAATAGGATGAACATGTCAGGCAGCACAGAACCAATGGTAATGAAAAGTCAGTGGGGATCCTTTTTTCTGGTTAATGACCGAAAGGTGGACTGAAATGCCCTGAAATTAGAATTAGGGTGGGAAGGAGAAGTGGTGGATCAAACAAACTGGACTTTCACCATGGGGACTATGATTTGTGTCCTGTGTGCAAACAAAAGTAAATAGGTTTTTACTTAACTAAGTATTTTCCGTTTCTTTATATAATATCTGCGGCTCACAGTTTCTGACTAACTTATCTTCAGGAAACTTCTATGGCTACGCTTTCCGCATTTACGTACATTTATCAACTCTTCAAATCGCCATTAATAATGCCTTGCCTGGAACTTTTTTGGACTAAACCTCGGTTGGCGGTTCAGTAGCCTAAATTCACCAGAACTGCAGCCTTTTGTATAACAGCAAACCATTAATGTATGTACAATGACGTGTACTAAATCAGAACTCTCCACTGAATTATGTATTTTACACACATAATGTGCCACCAGCTCATGATTTGGTTTAAAAAGAAACCACTGACCTTGGTCTAGGGCAAAAATTGTCCTTGT
>JAOWBC010000904.1:15628148-15643382 GCA_028566105.1 Hypoplectrus providencianus | reverse complement strand
AGCCCAGAATCTTGTGGATTCTACCGACCCAGTTTTATTCATGTGTGATGATGGTAGTCCCTGTAATAATATTTTTTTAAAGTGAATTATTGTACAGAGGTGCATTTTAAAAAATACCTCACACGTCATTTTACATACATGTACGGTTCATGTTTGTAGTAAAACCTACAGTTTCTGTGAATTTCTGCAACAAAACTGCTGACCTAGGTCTTTTTAGGCAAATCATTCCCCGGTTAGGCATTACAAAAGACAGTTTAAACAGTAAATAAATGTGAAGTAGTTAAAAATTTGATTCACAGAACTTACGTCAACAACACGTTATGTAAAAAAATATATAAATATAAAAAAAAAAAACAATGATGTTCGACCCATCCATCCCCTGTAGTGCAGTGCATTACTGTCAGTCACTACTATGATGTCATCAAGATGACGGTGGAGGAAAAGACGGTATAAAATGTAAATATAGGGTCAATTTTACATCCTTTACATATGTCCTTAATTTACCTTTTTGGAGGGAGACAAGTCTGTTTTCACTGACACTAAAAGCTCGATGTGGACCGATAGGACCCTTAAACTCAAATGTCTACAACATCCTTACTTAAACCGAATGTTGCTTCAATCATTAATCCTCTAAAAGTTAGTTTGTATAAGAGCATCTGCCAAGTGTTGCTCATGTAAATGTGGTTTGTGTCTGCCATGTGTGTGTGTGTAGTGTATATGTACGCCTGCATGCATGTCTGCTGCTGCGGGTGGTTTGGTGACGTTAGCGTCATCATGTGATGATGAGCGTGGAGAGCCAGAGCCGCACAGATGGTGTCAAGGCAGGGCTCCTCCAGTGTTAGAGCCCTCCTGCCGTCTGCGCTCACAGGCAGGGAGCAAAAGATCAAAAGTGGGAGCAGAGACGCTTCGCATGATAGGGACAATCAGCGGAGAAACACACTCACAGTCTCCGGGAAACAATCTCAGTGAAGAAGCCATCCTCGGTCTTTTTGTTGCAATCAAAAAGGACTAGGAAAAGCTTGTGCATTTTATTTTTTGACTCAAAGCTGTCAACTGGTCCATGTTACTTCCAAGATTGGATACACCATTTTATGTAAAAATAAAACTGAATCCCCTGTAAGAAGAGGGAATAAACATCAAACACTATTTCCTAAAATAATTAAAGATGCTTTCATACCTATCAAGTGTGAATGGTTGTGCGTTTTTTTTCTTGGTTCTTTACAAAGTCAACTGATTTGTACCAGAGAGTGACACCATTACACCATTATATCTCCCCTATAGCAGCAAACACACATTCATTATTTAATGTATTGAACCGTACCTTCAGTCTTCTGCCACTAAAGTTCCTTTTTTTATCAATAAGATGGTTCTAGTATCAGTAAGCAGCATAGGTCTGAGTCATCACAGACGTGCCAGGGCTGAGACTAAAGTCTGCAAGACCGTGTCAAAGATGTAATTCTGGATAAAAAATAACTATTTTGGTTTCTTTTTAACTATGTAAAATCAACATTTTTTTCCTCTATAAATCATATTAAACATTGATTTTGTCATATTACTTGTTTTCTGACCTTGGAAAAGAGGAATTTGATAGAAGAAGGAAGCAGCAGGTGTAAAAGCTAAAGTGGGATGAAGATGAGCGTCTTCTCTCCTCTCACTATCATTAAGATTTCTCAGTGTTTGGAGAGCCGCTTCCACACACTACTACAAGTGTGTGTATGCGTGCGTGTGTGTGTGTGTGTGTGTGTGTGCTTGCTCGTGATAAAGAGACCCTCTCCACAACTCCGCTAGCGTCCTCCAGCACGCTGCTTAAGTGACTTCTAATGGGAAGGGAGTCATGGTTCGAGGCAGAGCTTGGCAGAGAGTGAATAGCGTAATTGCCTGTGTCTGAGGAGGGCGGGAAAACGAGGGTGCTACAGAGGAGAGGGTTATATTTACATGCTGAGTTGTGAGCGTGAGCAGACACACCACGGCATTTAAATGTGACATTGCGGTTGGCGGTAAACTTGCATCTTACGCAGCGCCTGATTGTTTTTACTCCCATGAACACTTGTTGCATAAATACTGGTATGATGTTACACTGTATGGTATGTGCTTCGCATGTAACACATGCACATTTAAAAGAGCAGGAACATTTCATATCACGTCTTTATAGCATGAAGCTAATGTTTGATAGGCTATCAATCAATTAAAAGAACAAACTTATTATGAGCACAATTTGCTTCTTTGTCTTAAAGCCACAGTTTGTAATAATGGACGTTTACCGGATCTCACTTTTCCCAGTTTTTAGGCGCTCCATAGATGTGAACCTGTGACCTGGAGCAGTCTGATAAACGCAGCATGTAACTTCTAGCTGTCTAAATATCCCAGCGTCCTTGAGCCGTAGTCTCATTTACTGACACTTGAGTATGGCTTAGTCGAGCAAGAGCTCTGCCTTTTTGCTACCGCAAGCTCTAAGTGTAATCCTTCCAAAGTCAAGCTTTTTCCTTCAAAAACAGACCCAGTTCAGCATCTGGGTGAATGTGATATCTGAGGTCATTCAGATAAAACTCAAGACAGTGACTTTGCTCTTTTTCTTTTTTACATCAGCTCCCTTTCCTTTGTCCTCCTTCCTTCTCATCTTTTCTTTCTCCTTCTCAGTGCTCGTAAAAAAGCAGGAGGCTGCAGGTATTTTAGGGTGGTGCTTTAGGAAACTAAACCCACTCTGAGTTGACTTTGTTCATGAAATATGTTCCAAATAAAGATGGCACCTCTGGCTGATAGATCACCAAGGTAATAGGAGAGACTTTGGTCTGACAGAAGACAGATTTCTCTATCAAAGTCAAACATCAGTGTCAATACTCTGTCAGACTTCTGCTGTCACTAAAAAACAGTTAATAACACTAATTATGCAATTAAAAGTCAAGACCATTAAGCAGCAGCCTGAGTCTAATGACAGACTATCCAGTTGCATCATGGAAAGTGAACGATCCAGGGTTTTGCAGCTTGATTCTGCTAATGACTAAAGGTCTGAACATCTCAGCCTTTTCTATATTGATTGGATTCCATTTTTCAAATATCCTTTTTTTTCCAAGTCCAACAACTCTTTAGAAGTGCAAGTTAAATTGTTAGAAAAAGCCCTTTAAGTGATTCCGCAGATTTTCCATCGATATAATTACAATCATGTGGTTTTGAATGTTCTCAGTGATAGCCTTTGCTGTTCAGTCATTCATTGATCTAACTGATGGCTTCAGCTGGTTGCTACAGTGTCAAGAACTAGACCACAGTACTAATTCAACATTGCACATGCTGCATTATTGGAGGGTGTCATTTTAATGCATCCCTACTTTGTCTCATTCCAATTGTTCTTCCATCAGAAGAAAGTATTTCCCACCGCTGTGTAAGGTGGACAATCATTCAAGGCACGTTGAACAGAATTGTGAAGCCTGCGGTTGATTAAACAGCCATTTAGCCGAGACACGTGCTGACTTAAAACACTCCTTTCCCTTCTGACAGTAAGCACAGGATTTAATTTAGGATATATCAAATGCCGGGAGGCATTAGCGGCTGGCAAACAGTGGCATGCATCTGCTCAGACGAAGACTCGCACATGGGCGAGTATCCTCCCTCTGCCCAGCAGGGCCTGGGAGAGACACGCAGTTATCCTTGGATAACAGCCGGAGACTGTTGAGAAGCTGCGTTTCTTGCGCTCGAGCAGCGCTGAAGTCAAGCTCTTAAAATGGCTCCTCAGCCTGCAGGAGCAGATGCCTGATCGGGTTCCCACAGAATGTAGGTGAACTGTTGCAGAAAAGCATTCAAGGAACAGGTGGGAACAGCTCAGATTGGAAGTAGATGCACGCCGATTTGGGCAATAACATGATACATTCAAACATTTCATCTTCTTGTCTAGAGGAACTGTAACTTCAAAAAGCTTCACCTGTTGTGGCAGGTTGGCTGTTGGAGATGATAACTCCACTGTTTCCTAAGTTTTGAAATACAACAGTAGGAATCTTTGGGATCGACAGTCATTATTCTGACTTAAGAGAAAATTACTGACTGCAGATGCTTGTGTTGATTTCAAGATGAGTCATAGAAGAACTTATACAGGTGGGTTTAATGTTTTTCATCCAAGATTATGGTAAACTGATAGTTTGTTTTGGACAGTGCACAGGTAAAACAAGCTACATTCACATTCACACACTTTGAGCTGTTAATTTTTATTTTGCTATGTATAAGAGTTCTTTTTCTTTAGCATTTAACAGGACATCAGAACATCTTCATGCATGATGGACAGTGCAGATTTCCTCTCACATCTGACTTATCTGAGTTATGGTTTGATAGCTGAATTCTAATTTCCTCCATTACTTCTGCTTGCAAATCCTGTCAAAGTTCCAAGATCTTCCAGTCTGACATCACCATATCTGGAAGTCCTTGGATGCTGTTCTTTAAATACCATTGAGTCACTCAGAACTACTATTGCCCACCCAGCTCCAAGTTTTTCTCTGCCACAAACCTAAATTAAAATTCCTAAACACTTTCAAATGATCTTTTTTTAGTGAGATACAGACTTTGTGTTTCATCATATTATTTACATGCTCTCAGGTAGAATCTCTCTGTCAGCATGTAACTGCAAGATGTTCCTGTTATTTCACAAAGATTGCAACCCTGAACAAATTATATATTTACATTATATTTACAAAACAGAAAGAAATGACCCCACAAAATATTAAAAATAGCAAACAACCCCATGTTTCTTGTCCATGGACAAATAATATCTTTGTAAGAAGATGATTCACTGATTTTCAAACCTTGGGCCAATGGGAGCGAGCAGCTGCTTGTTTACCTCTGCTGCACATGGTTAGACATCACTGGGTTAGACGAAGCCATTTGCACCCTGCATGACTTTTAGAGTATTATCAGCAAACAGTTGAAATTAATTTTGGAGTCATTTATAGAAAGGGCCTGGGGTAATATTCTCAGCCCAGATAGATTCCTACAACACTGAAGATGTGTGAGTCAATGACAAAATGCTCGCGTGGGAGGGAATCAGCGTTGTACTTTGACACACGGGCAAAAAAAACAACAACCTCTCTTCTCTACTTCTCATCACTTTAGGTTAAAAAATATTTACACTAATTCTAAGGTACACTCAAAAGAACACTTTCATAAACTGAAGTAATTCAGTCGACGCGTTTCTCCCACTCATGTTTTGAAATGAATGAGTGTTTCCACCAGCAAAGGCCGATATTAATGACAGTATGAGTCATATCCGCACATAAACAGGACAGATGCGAGAGATAAAAAAGAACTGAATCCCTATTTGGACAGTTTAATGTTGACACTAAGCTAATGAGACACAGGAGATGTTTGAGTGGTCCGTCCACCTTTTTGTTTCTTTTCCGCACACTTAGCCGTGGCTTTCTTTGACCTTTGCATTCATGCAAATTTACTGTTAAGATATTTACACCCAGGTTTGTCACCATTAGAGTCAATTCTAAATAATATGCTTGGTGGCTTGCTCCAATATCACAGGAAGCAGGTCACTTTTAAGCACGTGGGTCAGCGTTGTTGACCCAGGAATTTGGTCTTGCATGCATTCATTGACGGTTAATGTGCCAAAATAAGACATTTCCGAATCATCTGGGAATAATTTTTGGTTATAAAGGTCAGCTGACATAATACCCACAGACACCGGTGTTAGTAAGCGCTACAGTTTGTGGACACTTATTTTGAGTTGCACTGCAATAATCCATAGACAAAAACTTTCTGCATTGCAAGAAGCAGGTTTTCTTGAATCACATGTCTTAGAGCTCTTGCAGTTAAAAAAATACTCCAAATGTGTTTTTGGATTCCCATTCAAGGCCAATACAGATCTGCCCTTTTAAGGCACAATTCAAATGTAGCCTGACAAAACGGTCCAATTAGGAGCCGAACCATCATTCTCTCCTGAGGCAGGTAATGAATGCCAAAGCTACGGTGAAGAATTGATCAGTGTAGGGAAATGGGGGGGGGCTTTTCTGACATCTTATCAAGGGCAGGTGGATAATGAATCATATCCTTTTAGCACCGACTTCTCCTGTGGGAATGTCAAGGTTATTTCCTTTTTTTTGTTAAATCCCTGTAAAAGACACTTGGAGCCAAACGATCAAGAATAATTTACATGTTATGTGTACTCTGGAACCTTCAGAGGAGCTGTTTAAGAAATGACTTGCTGATTTGCATTAATTGATATGAATTTGTGCAGCAGGCTGTGAGATTGATCAGTCGGCCAAACTGGGAGAGATTGACGTTCTTTGTCATAGTGGCAGGCTCCACATTTTCAACTGACTCTTAGCTTATATTGAAGGCATCATAAATACTGATCACAAGCAAAATATTTCTTTACACCAGGGGTCTCAAACTGATCCACGAAAGGGCCGCTGTGGCTGCATGTTTTTGTCCCAACCAAGCAGAAGAACACCTGAATCAAGTTATTCAAATCACCTGAACTGTCTTCACTCAGCTGATCAGCAGCATCAGCTGGGCTCCTGCTCGGTTGGAACAAAAATCAGTTTGACACCTGTGCTATAAGTGAAACATGTTGTTTAGGGCACAGGTGTCAAACTGATCCATGAAAGGGCCACTGTGGCTGCAGGGTTTTGCTTTAAAAGTACAGACTTACTTTAAAAGCTCAGCAGCCACATTTCAGACAATATGGCCCTCAGCCTTAGTTTTTTTTTTTTTTTTTGCAGGGGGCAAAATAAAATAACATACCGGTGTTGTTGTTTTTAATTGCTAACAACACGATGCAATGGGACCTCGGATTCGAACACCACTGCACTGCAGCATGGACCCAGCCTTATTGTTCTATACTCCACCAGTATCGGCTTGCCTATTGACGACCAGGGTATGTTATTGGTATCGATTAGTAGTTTCTTGTGTCATTTGAGGGCACTGACAAATCCTCTGTATCTTTGATCAGTTGTTAGAATAGCACTAAAGAGAGGTTGTGTGAAACAAACCCAACCACAAAGACTACTTCCTACTTATTTCAAACTCAAGTCAAACGTGGACCACAGGATCTCTAAAGGTCTTGTTATCGCAATTTGTCGATGTGATGTTCACAAGACCTCTGAGACCTAAATGAGACAGTTCTCACTGCTCAAAGCTGCTTCTCTATTGACCCACCACACATCATTTCCACTGTCAGCCCTGGTGGGTGGAGAGAGCAGCCATAGAAGTTATATTTGGAAACCCTGACATTAATTTGCCCCGAAAAGACACACATGGAGAGCTGGTGTATTTGTTGGCAATAAAAAAAGTGGGTGAAAGCCTCTTTGACCGAATGGATTGGTTCCTGTGTTGCAAACATGGGGCACATTTGCATAAAGTTCAGTGGATTCAACTTTTGCCCCCCACATTTTCCTACACTGGTTGCTTGATTTGCACTACAGGCAATCCCATGTGCATTGAAGCAAATTTCTCACTTCTAGTATGAAAAGCGTGCAGGAGGAATTGGACACACTGGGGCTTTTCTATCAACCACTGTGGATAACAATGTAAGTTAAATGTCTGAAATGTCCGTCTGACTCAAACAGCTTTGAGGGTTGTTGCAAACATACAGTTAGAAGAGAGAGATTTCCTCAGGCGTGGACCCTTTAGCCTCTTCCTTAAGAGACCGGACTCTATCTTTGTACCAGCAAACCCCTTGTGGTTCTTACTGAAGAGCAAACGCACCCAGCCGTGAACATCCTGCTGTCTGCCAGCCGGAGGAAGAGGAGGGGGCTGCAGGAGCGGAGGGCTCGTCCTGGTCCCCAGGAGCCTGAATCCAGTCGAGAATTACTAATAGGATTGGTTCTGCCAGGTCGGTATCAGTGAACCATAGAAGAAGACTCAGACAGACAAAGACTCCTGCGCTGCTTTACGGGGTGAGGGTCATCCCGCTTTCAGTCGCCACACGGAGTCAATTCAACAGAAAAGGAAATGAAAAAAATAGAAATATTTTTTCTACAAACTAATTTCTAGACTTCTGAACAAGTCAGCAAGTTTTAGTAAAATAACCATGTTGGTATTTCAAGCTGGCAAAGGTTATTGTTTCTTTTCAAAATGGTTGTGTGCCATTCAAACAGGCAGCAATATAAGATAAAGCCTTTACATACAGGCTTAAAGTGGAGACAGAGTGGAGCTGCGGCCCCACATCTAACACTCGGTTTCCCAAGACTCGTAGGGAGAGAGAAACCATGTCACGCTGGTATTAAAAATAAATCTGAGGTATATTCTTTATTTAATAAGTTCAGCACACACTGTCCTCGTCTGCAGGCCCTGATCCCCACGAGAGGACTTCAACTTTTTCACTGATGTCCTTCTTGTTACTTGTTAATATGAGGCCAGAATGAGATGTTTGATCAACTGTATCACGCTGATAAATTGCTGCTTATAAAGCAGCACAAATACACTTTGTTCTGTACATATATTATTTCGGTGGCTGCAAAGTTACCACAAAGGAGAACACATTGTCTGGCTGGATAAAATCTGAGTTGATTGACTCTGCAGGAATTAGAGTTTAGGCTTCAAAAATCCCTTTTTGCTAAAAACTTTCAAACTTCACATGCAAGTATCAAACTTTGTTTTCCATGCAACTTCATTTCCGTCATATTCAAACATCCATGTAAAGACTCCATGTGGCACAGATTATAGAGTGTCATGGTATGAGCAAGCACCCAGCAGACAAAGAGTAACTTTTATTCGAGTATTTAATATTGTCAGTCAGAATAAATGGAGATTGCCTCCAAAAAACATCAAGTGGACTGCTTCTTCCACATAAATACAATGCAGAGTAGCCTCCATATTTTATATATATATATATAAATATTTATATATATGTTCGGGTTAGTTGAATGTTTAGGGGACATGCATGTTGGAGAGAAGTTAGGCTGCACATTGCCAAGATGATCGTTTTGACATCGGTCTAATGAGTAAAATTAGCCTTTGTGACCATCATATCATTTTAGCGATAGCACGTGCTTATCAGCTGCATTAGTATCTTTATCCTCTCCCATCTGCAGGAGTTATATGATTTTATAAGTGTGTACAATTATAATGCACATTGCAGTTGTTCAAAAATCAAAATTATGTATTATATTCTTAGTATGGCTTTGTTTATAATGCTAATGCTTCATTCCTAGGCCAGTGCTGTAAATACATTTCACTACACTGTCACCTGTTTAGTTGTTGGGGAGTTTCTAATTTCACTGTTCATTCTAAAGGATAAATCAGACTGTGAGGTCAGCGTCTGAGCCCAGTGACATGATACATTAAGCCTCTGGGTGCTTTTAAGACAACAAGCTGCTACCTCTGCAGTCATTAATCCACATTTGGTGCTGTAGTGACTGTTTATATCAGCATGACTATGATGTGGGAATGAGTCAAAATAAACTGCAGTGTGTGTCTTCATGTTCATCGAGTGCAACAGTGTGGCTCACTGGTGTGTTTTTAATAGTTTTCAGAGAACAATGAAACTCTACGGCACAGAGGAAGACCACACACGCAATACTCGTAAAAACATTCACAGTTGGTTTGGGGGACTACGCAAGATTTCTCTGAAAAAAGGAAAACATGTAATCTATCAACAGTATTTCAATAAATAAAGGACACTGTAAGCATTAAAAAAATATTTTGATATAGTTTAATTTTTTCCAGATTTTTCTCTTTTTTTCACAGAATGACCTAGCAGACAAATTATGACAGAAAAATATTCCTTTATTATTTCTCAGACAAAAACACCTGTTGTCCCCTGTTGGCTGTTGGTAAGCTCATGTTAGCTATCGATAAGATGCTAACGTTAGCTTAATGTTAACCAGCTAATATTGGCTAATATCCACTTATAAACCTCTTAAAAGGTTAATATTATGTTTTGTCAGCGTGTAAAAACATAGTTCTAGTTATTTTAACTTGTAGTTGTGAAATTCACCAAACAGCAGCTTTTAAACATGTTTTTTTTATGTTTGCTAACAGACAGATTGACAATACAAAAGTCGACTGAGAACAATGGATGGTTTTCCCTACGATGGGGGCGGGGCTAAAACATTCTAAAAGTGACGTGAACTTTTTTTATGTTTTGATTCCTGCCTGTCCAGTGTTTAATGATTTACATTTTGTCTCACGTCTCGCTTTGTAAGGATAAACACAAAATCAACACATTCACTTGAGCCGTAACCACAGCTGTCAGAAAAGTCATTTTAAAACTAGTCACCATTATAACAAGGTGATAACTTTCTTGTGGTGGCATTCATATGGTATTCATGCATTCAACAATTACCCAAGTGTTAGTTTTTTAAGGAGAGAAGGCTTGCTAGGAAAATCTCATTCATCCAATGTCCAAATTCAAAGATTCCCTAAAAATTGCCCACCCTGGTCTGAGTCTTGATTCCTCTTTGCAGACCAAAGTACCTCTTTGTATGGCGATACCAGGGTCAATGGAGTTGGGGAATGGAAAACAATTGATACATATATTTTCAGGGATAAGCTGACTACTGCCAAATACTTTACGAAGGAAGTTTCTGTCAAAGATCATTAAAATCTAAGGCAATGTAATTGTTAGAAGGTCTGTGATAACATTTATCTACCATTAATGATGAACTCCATAAATGCAGTGTGTTATCAGGTCGTCATCCATTCATGTATTCTGTGTGGGCCTATATGAAGGCTGGGCTTTTCATGATGGCTATTTGTTCCATATACTTACCAACATACTGTGTAAACTACCCTTTAGTTGACTTGTGGGCTGTCTGAGGGTATTTTGGATGTTAGATCTTTGGAAGCTATAGCAGTTTGAGTGCATGGCAGGCTGTTAGGTTAGTGTGGATGAACGTATCGCTGTCCATGGTGCTGAATCACCACAAACAGCAGCTGAAGTGCTGCCGATCAAAGGCTGGTTTGGCCTCTTCACAGCTGCACAACTGTTTGGAGAGGTTTGGTGTACCTGTAGGTGTGTGCACTAGATGTATGCTGATGTTTGGGCCAAGGTTCCTGAAAAAAAGTTTTTGCACCTAGGCTCAATGACAAAAATGTTACATTGCTCTGTCTTTGCATTACCTGTTTGCTAGCCTGTTACATGGATAGCCTCTGTGGAGCATCTACTCACAGATCACTCCCCTATGGTCTCCTTGCTGGTGTGATATTTTCAACCTAACCTCATAAAATTATGTGAAATGGCCATGTGTGTGGGGTTTTTTTTCACTGAATGATGAATTGCTGGTCATGTAGCATGTATTGTGTAAGGTGCAGGCAGCACAGAAACAATGGCATTGTAAAATCAATGGGAATCCTTTTCATGCTGGGCACAGATATTCCCTGAAAGTTCCAAAAATAACGTTTATTCTCTTTTTACAACCTGAAACTACTACTGTTTTACTTCACAACACCATTTCCAACTGGTCAACCTACTGGCGAGCAGCAGCAGCAGGTGGGACGGACCAGAAGCAGAAAATCACACTGAAGAAAAAAGAATAGATTTGGTTGCAGCCCCTTTCCAGAGCTCCTTTTATTACTTTTGATTTCCGTAAATCATGTTAAACAAAGTATGAATCATAGCTTTTAAAAAAAATGCCTGGAGGGGGACTTTAACTGGGTCTCATTGAAATCCCGCTGCGCTCTGTGAGACCGCAGCTCAGTCAGCCAACTGGGGCACAGAGTCAAGAAGCACAAACCAACCAGAAAGTCTGATTTATTAATTACTTTTTAATGCATGAGTATCGGGGATGTGCAAGTGGTGCCAGACAAAAAGGAATGTTCAGTAAATCCATTGTCCTTGAGAGGAGCTCAATCTTTTCGAGTGAATTGATGAGCATTAATTATTCAGCATTAAGCCCAAACAAAGGGCACGTCTGTTAGAGCTCCGGTAGCCGGGGGCAACGTCAGGGCCCGTCCTGGCGGTTGACAGTCGGTGCACGGAAGACGGTCGGAGCACACCTTTAACATGCATGCCATCACATTCATAAATGCATGATACTTAACTCTTATCTAACCCGTTCCTAAGTGCACTTCTGACTCTGAAGCGCATCTATCTCCTGTATAATCCAGTATCTGGCAGGGCGTTCTCCTGCTGAGATGGACATCAAAGAACAAGACCTCTCTCCTCTTCGATCCGTTCCACTTTCGGCAGCGCTCCTCGCAGTCTTCACTCAGGGTCACGTCAATTTCTCTTTTGCAAATTGAGCTATAAAGCTTGTCCAATTTGGCTACCGTTGAGTCATATGCATTTTGTGAAAGCCGCCCACCACGTCTTCCATTTTGAGGTGACTTGTCACACCGAGAACTCTCTTCTCACACGTTTCCACTCCATACACACAACATTTTAACACTTAACACGATCGGATGACTAACCCTTGTGCTGTTGTTTGTTTTGTTTTTTGTTTTTTCAGGCGTGCACATGTACAAAGCCAGCCTGGACATCGTAATAAAAAGAACGGCCGGGAAGAAGTTAACAAATGCACCGATCGTGTCAGATGTCCTGCTGGATTAACACCTGTTGAAAGCTTTGATGAGAGGAGCGCTGTCGTCATGGGAAGTCGTACATGCACTCATGCTTCAAAATGCTTCATTCAGAATCAAATGCATATCATGCCGACTGGTGTTGTCACTAATTTGCCTTTTGCCATCTATTCCATCAAGGACAAAGAGATCTCCATAGCGATGGTTACCCACAATCCATTACTCTTTAATCTTAAAAGAAGCACGTCATCCCTCCTGCCTCCCTTTTTTTTATATACTTAAAGTGAAGAAAACCAAATGATTTTGTGTATTTATAACCGAAAGACGTCAAACCAATTTAGACACACAAAAATTCAATTCAGAGCAAAAGCTCTTAGAAGAACATCATTCTTTTTTTTAAACAGATTTCCAATTGCCCAATGAATATTCTACAAGTTCTTCAAAAAGACCACACAAAGAGAAGGAATCAGTCACAGAGACCCAGTTTAAGGCCTCAGAGTAAAGTCATCATACATGCCAAATCTGGCACTTTAATCTACTGCGAATTATTTAAAAGTCCCTTTGCAGGAGAGAGAGAGTGAGCATGTTCTTGATTCCGCCGGAGTGTGTGTGTGCGAGTGTGAGAAGGAAAGGGTGAGGCCGACAGACAGCGAGAGCTAGGCCTGATGGGATGCCGTATATAGTGAACAACTGTGAGGCAAGGGGTCCGATCATGCATACGGAACGAGACTCCTTCATTAACTATCCAGCAGGCCTCTCGCTTTCTCTTTTGTATGCACACAAAGACACATTCCTGCACTTCATCGGTTTTCGAGGTAGACGCTCACTACATCATCATATGAATAAACATCTGCTTTGCTAGTCTATTTTCATGAATTGATAAAGTGGAATAGTGATGACACTACATCATACCCTGTTCACAAAGTAAGCATGAACGGTAGTTTCTGTAAGGGCTGAACCAAGCAGTAGCCACTATAACTGAGGGTTCAATTTGTTTGTAATGAAAAGGATCATTACTGATTTTACATCTGGGACATCTTTCCAACATTAGAATCAAAATTTGCAGGATTTATGCCATTGTTGGAAGCTATACTTTACAGACTGATCATAGTGGAGGTGGGCACAATGACTTCACCCATTGTTAGTGTACTGTACAGATACAGAATGATTAGATACTTCTTCATTCACATTTTTCTTCAGGGTGCGGGTCCACCTAAATAATTCTGATTGGACTTCTTGCAGCTGTTCAATTTGGGGTGTCACCTGCCAACCAAAGCTTTCACCCTGTGTCACACTTCGCCCATGCTCTCCCTTCAGGCCCTTGAGCCCAGGTTTGGAACCCCTGCCCTAAAGCATACTCTGCTTTATTAGCTATTTTACTCTAAATGGGAATTGTAAGAATTAGCATCATATTCCCAGTTGATATAAAGGGTCTTTTCTTTAACACACAGTGACGTCTTCCCCTGCTGGCCATTCATAAAAATGCATGTTCCAGACACTTGAGCCAATGTAGAGACCACTGAAATTAATTTTTTTGTTTAATTTATTTGTAAATAAACTTTAAGAAACACACACTTCAAAATAACTGCATCTCTGACTTTGTAAAAACTTTCTTAGAAGTTACTTTTATATTATATTACTCTGAAATGTGTAATTGGTATTGTAATCTATTTATTGCGTTTTTATTCCCCTCTGACCACACAGTATCTATAGTAACTTCAAAAGGTACCCAAAATGGGAAAATTAGAACTCCCCCTACCTTATACATTTGCATGTGATGTCACATGTGTTATATCAATATTTTTTCTCCATTTAGTATGCTTGAGGAACTTAAAAAGGCATCCCAGAAACCATACTGCGTCACTGACAGGTGAAAAACGCAAACTGCAGTGCATGAACGCCACACTGATGGGCACTTAGCAACAAACACGCTGCTAAATGTTGAAAAAGAAGCAGACATGCCACATTACACCTTTACCAGAACGACTATTGTTAATGTGAAAGTCTTCCCCACACTAACCTCCTAATTACCTTCGCTGCAGCCCTCCACACTACTCCTGTACACGGAGCTATTATAGTCAACCAAAGCAGCACAGGATGATGATTGGCGGGGCAGATTAACGTGACTGGCAGCGGCTACAAACATGCCCAGCGGCGTGCCGTCACCGCCCACGCACGGGCAGCCATTTGCCCTTCTCTCCTACCCAGCGTCAGGTCTGCTGCTGTTTACACGTCAGTCTCTATTTACTCAGCGAGGCCTTGCCGTCTGTTTGCAGCGGATCAGCCACATTTCCTCGTCTCCTACAACCTCAGACTCTGCACAATATGATTCAACAGGGCTTTCTGATGAGGCGGGCAGGCCATGTGCACCTGTAGCTCAAGTTAGACAGGGAGGAAAAAGTGAAGATCACCATGTATCACCTCTGACAGCAATAAGGAAACAGTTAAAGAGACATGCACACATGGATTGGTTGTTAGTGATGCTCCAACACCCTTTTTTTTTGCATCGCTGCCTCTAAACTAACAAGCTAGCACGCAAGGGGTTACTGAGCAATAAGGGTTCATGGTCGAGCAGGTTTCTGAAATCAATCAGTTTCACAGACCGGACGGATCTGAATGAAAACAGGCCGTGGTGATGAGCGATGATGTTGCCATGACAACAGGCAGGCTGAGCGTGCAGCCTGGCTTTGGTATCTTCAGGCGTGCGGCAGGCGGCACCCAGGGACTCAGCTGCTTCTTGGTCCCCAAAATCCACACAGAAAGTAGTTTCTTTTCTCCGTGTGCTCC
>JAOWBC010000904.1:15589430-15609456 GCA_028566105.1 Hypoplectrus providencianus | reverse complement strand
CTGTCCTGCAGAAAGCACTGGAGGAGCAGCTGGATTTCTCCAGGGAAACATCAGAAACAGCTCAGCCTCCTTAGAGATGGAGACAGACAGAGGTTGCTGGATGAACTCCCAGAGTGAGCAAACCTCAACCTTTTTCTTTTTTATAAATATTTATTAGAGATATTTTTCTTGCAGTTTAGACTTTTCTTTAAATTATAGGTGTAGAATAGAATCAAGGTGATTGTGTGTTTGTGTCACAACCACCTGGATTTGCATGTTTGTAGTATTTTTATTTATATTTTATTATTTGTTAACTTTGGAACGAAATGAATGGACTGAGAGACCATAATGGTCTGTATTTTAACCATAATTTTCAATCACAATCACACCATGATACAATCAAATAAAAATTCAAAATTAGGGTTAGGGTTAGGCCTTTTTGCTTTGTAAATGTTGATATATTTTTTTCTGTTTTCTATCCAGACTGCTGAATGAACCGCCTCTCCAGGCCCTGCCTCCCCGGGCCCCGCCTCCCCAGGCCCCACCTCTCCGGGCCCTGTCTCCCCAGGCCCTGCCCTGCCCCTCCAGGCCCTGTCTCAACATGCTTCACCTTCACCTGAGCTGTCTGACCTGAGACACGAAAGGGCTGTTTTGTTGCACATTTTACTTGCTTCACTGTTGATGTTAGACATTAAACTAGGTTGGAACACAAAAGTATTGAACTCCCAACCCAACCTTCGTCAGTGTTTCATCATGTATTTCACTGCTGCACTCCAGGTGTATGTCTTCAAAACTGCCTGCATTAATAAAGGATTGAACCAACAACCTCCAGTCTTCAGAACAGTCTTCGATCACACCGAGCTATCTGACTTCAGATGCCAGACTGAAATTTTAGAAAGCCCTTGGTGTTTGTCCTCAAAACACTTCAGTATATAAAATAAACTCAGGTGTATAAATAAAGTCTATGCTCACCAGCCTGAACTATCTGAGCTGAGACGGTCAGCCAGCATTTCGCAGAGCCTTTGAACCTTTACTACATATCCTCAGCATGAGGACATCAACATTGGGAGCTCCACCGGAGAGATCGGACAGAAAACACATTTTTTTGACATTTCCAAAAACAGAAAAGTGGCGATTGTGGTCAAAGATTTCATTTTTTTAAATGCTTAAAATGGACCAATTATGGTCTTTTAAGACACATTTGAGCATAATTAGTTGAGAAATGACAAAACAAACCAAGAATTCAATTTGACCTACCGAAAAAAAAGTCATACTATTGTACCGTATTTTCCGCACTATAGGGCGCACTGGATTATAAGGCGCAGTGTCAATGAATGGTCTGTTTTCGATCTTTTTTCATATATGAGGCGCACCGGCGTATAAGGTGCATGAAGCGGGACTAAACAATTTTACTGAACTTTAGGTCAGTGGTTTACTCGCCAGCCTTCCAAGCCAGCGACCCGGATTCGATCCCCGAGTCGGCCCTAACAGTTTCACTCCAGAACAATATATAAGGCGCACCGGATTATAAGGCGCACCTTCGTTTTTTGAGATTTAAGGCTTTTAAGTGCGCCTTATAGTCCGGAAAATACGGTAAGTCGTTTTTGGTCAAAAATCATAAAATTTTCGAATGGCTAAAATGCTTCAAATGGCTAGATTAGGGCCTCTTTATAATAGCCAGTGGGATGGTTTGTGCAGAAAGGACCCAAAAACAAGATTTTAGGAAGTTCGAAATTTGAGCCGTCGGAAAAAAAAAAACGTCATACTATAGTATGTCATTTTTGGTCAAAAATCATAAAATTTTCAATCAGCTAAAAACGCTTAAAATGGCTCAATTAGGGTCTCTTTATAACAGCCAGTGGGATCGTTTGTGCAGAAATGACCTAAAAACAAGATTTTAGGACGTGCGAAATTTGAGTCGTCGACACAAAGTTCACTATGTTTTCTAGTGTTTCTTCTCGTTGTCTGTTGTTACTTTTAGGTTTCCTCTTCCTTTTTTGGTTTGACCTTTTGTAAAGCATGTAGCAAAACATTATCACCCATTTATTCACCCAATTTCACCTTGTTAGTGAAATTCACTCCAACTCTGTACAATCAATTTTACACTTATTTTTGGAATACATGGTAAACTTTACTTTACTGCTTGAGCATCCACTGACCCCTGGCTGTTTCTGTGGCTTTACCTAGCTCACAATGCTTCATCTCATGACTAATGTTTATTCTTTCAACCTCACCTGGGAGCCTTCAGCCTCTTCTCCTCCATCTCCCCTCCTCTAACACCTCCAGCCTCTCCTCTTGTATCTCCTTCTGCATCTCTACTATCATCACCTGAGTATGGATGTATAAAATCACATTTGTAATCTGATGTTTTATTGTATTTTTTCCCTGAATCTTTCCTGCTTTATTGGGAGCCAGTGAAGGTGTTGCACAATGGATGTAATTTGAGTAATTCACGCCTTGACTTCTCAAGAAGTCTCTCATGTCTGTTTTCCTTTTAGACATCTTTGGCTGTGCCTAATTACCATACACACACACACACACACGCACGCACATATCACATGGATACCAACTCGAAAGTTGATGTCAATAAAACCTATTACAATCCTGTCTTGCTGACGTGGCCAAGGTAGAACAACATATTAACAACTTGTTAGTTTACAATTTAAGTGTATTGTATATTTATTTTACCACTCAGTCTATCAAAAAGCTTTATGATTTATGATTATGAAGCTTCATTTATGATCATTGAAACACCTGTCTGATTACCAGTTTTGATAATCCTTAATTGAATTCATCCTTCCGTAATGATATGACATTTTTATTTTGCATACATTAATAGGACTTTGTTTTCTCCTGATGGATGGTTTCATAAGCTAACCAACCCCCAATAAAAGAACAAAGCAGCAGAAAACAGGATGAAGACTCACTCTAACACATAGTGTCAAACAGTATCCGTACTTTTAGTATCAGGACTATGTTTCATAAATCCATACTTGGATTGTCATCAGAATGTCATCTGTTGAAAGATCCAGGCTGTCACGTGTTAATTTATTCTTTTATTTTCTTCCCTCACTCGACCCCCAAATGAAACACAGAACAGTCAACAGAAAAATATATCAATGCAAAAAGGAGAAGGACTTAAGGATACAAACAAATTGACAAAATAAATTAAGGCAAGTATTTGTGGATTGCAAGATATGGCAATAAATTCTATTCGCAAAAATTAAGCATCAGGATTCAGGAAAATATGAACGTGTCTAAAAACTTCCTTCATCATTAAGGCTATGACTCGCGGGCTTCACAATAATATATTATAATTTGATATGATATCATGGCTTGCTGATTGCTTTTTACAGCTGCATCTCATTTTTTTAAATGTGCTAATTATTATTTGATGATATTTTTAATATTTTCTCATATCCTTATTGGGGCTACTCTTTGGTAATGCTCTGTTTCATATAGTATGTCCCTAACTGAGTGGTTCTGGACTATAGAAGCAAAAACCATATATAACCATATAAACCATATATATATTTTCTTTTAATTAGTGCTAAGGTTTTTCATTGTACTTAAGTATTCAAAGAAGAACCCTGATAGTATATTATCAAGCAACAGACAACATGGATGGAAACAACCTGAAAGCTCTCTCACAGTGACCTCTAAATAGGATATAAAAAGAAAAGGAATATAAGGCAAAGTGATCACAATTCCTTTCTCTTATTTGGATATCCAACAGTTACAAAGACATGAAAAAATAACACTTAAAAAAAGGAATAAAACAGTGTAACAGAGGAAAAATGAAATGTGAGTTAATGTGTGTTTCTGGTTGATTACATGATTGCCATTTTGAATAAATAGATTAAAATATCATGCAGTCACCATGTTAAGAAAAAATGCTAAAAAAAACAAACAAAAACATGCAATTATGTTTTGATGTACAGACAGCATGCCACAAGCCTGAGCTCACACTACTACAACACACATTATAATATTTTCCAGTCTAGGTTGGCTCATTGCATCCATCATCAGTTTCACTGCCTTTGTGATAAAAATGTATTAGTATGTGTTAATAAAATAAGAAAAGTACTTTATGCATCACATCAGTCATTGGTGCAATTTTCTGATATCAAACAGGGGATGGTACATTGTTAAAGGGATAGTTTGGATTTACTGAAATGGGCTCATATGAGGTACTTGTCTATAATCTTTGCTTTACCTACAGTAGATGGAGGTCAGGACATCTCCAGTGAGCAAAAGCAGGCAGGAGGACTGACACAGAGGATAAGAAATGTGCTGATGTAGACTGGGTAGACTAACCCCTATTTTATTTAGATCATACACTTTCAGTGTTTAAATTTCAAGCAGGTGTAAACCTTAAAACACAATATGAATAGTAATTGTATTCCAAAAATCTGTTTTAAAGGATGATTGAAAAAAAAAACAGAAATTTAAAGAACATATGAGCTCTATTTTCATGTCAAGGCACAAAAATTTTACAAGTGTTGGAACATTATCAACTGACTGTGCTGTGGTTTGACTATCTGTTCTTTGTTTATGTGAAAGTAGCAACAATATTGGAGATCTAAGATGGAGAGGCTTGCATGTGACAGTTCTGCTTTTTGAGGATTTTTTTTTTTTTAAATAGTGTAGGAAATGACTGCCTGTCAGGTGTATAAAGGACAAAATACAGTAATATAGCCTGTTAAAATCCACTTTTTCCTAGGACTAAAAAGCTTTGTCCAGTCAATTTCTCTCTTTGTTCTAAATGTTCTAAATGGGACTCAAAGCTTTTATACATTCTTCCAAGGCAAACAATAACTGCTTCATGGAAGAGGCCACTAGAAGAAAACATGATTGCTTTAACTCCCCTTAAGAACATGGAGTAGTGATGCCTCTTGTGGCCAAAATAAGTACACAACACCACAAGAATAATTTGTCTTTCACCTGACAAAAGGTTTTTTCCCCTCAGCTGTGTCACTGAGGAAGATTGTATGGAACTTATCCTTGCAAAACCTTGAAAGTATTTAGAGTATATTTTGAAAGAATAATGCTGATCCCTCCAGTAGTGTTGTCTTGATGTCAGTTTTTGAATGCAAATTTTGCTTTAAAATCCAGAGGGTCTAACTTTTACTGTGGTTTTGCTCCATATTTGCTGCTTGCTGCCATTTTCAATGCACCAATTTTTATTATCATGTTAAAATATGTATGGTATTTGACCCAACAGTTATGCACACTGCAGCTGTACGAGAAACAATGGCAGATGCATTGGGATACGTCCTCATTGACCTTGTACAAACTTCTTTGTGAGTGCAACAGGAAAATAGAGCCCTAAGCTGTTAAGCAAGCATTCCTTAGGTGCTTATAATTTGCAATGCAGTAAGCTTAAGATAAATATGTAGACAGCCTTTTGGAATGAAAGCCTTTCTGATAATAAATAAAAATGTGTCACATCTCTGTACGGTGCAGAAGTCCCGCAGCGGGTTCAGTCAGGCCTGTTGCGTCGTCTGAGGCCAGACGAGAGCTGCTCTGCTCCTACCTCCTCAATGTTTGTCTCATACGAGTCCTCTAGTGAAGGCATGTGCTCAGAGTCCTCTAATCCTTCCTCCTCTTCCTCCTCCTCCCCCTCCTCGTCATCTTCCTCCACGTTCTCCTCCTTATTCGCTTCCCCGTCTGATTCCTCTGGTATGAGCTCCTTCATCTCTTCACCTTCTGTTGCAGCTTCGTCTTTAGCTTCCAGACGCTTCTGATAGACGTTTTCAGAAGCCTCCGCAACTTCTGGAGACGTCTGCCTGTCCACTATAGCTCCAGCTGTAGGGGCATCGTTGGCTCCGAGCGACTCGATGAGGTCGTCCAGGTTACGCTCGAAGGATGCCTCTGCAAAAACAGCAATATAAAGTCAATGACACTGATATTGATAAGAATAATTCTCCTTGCATACAACCCTACTGGAGACCAGTATTTAAATACTGGACACAAAGTAATTAAAGGGACATTTTGATTTTTTGAAGTGGGTTTGTATGAGTTTTGAATTTCAAATGATCACACACTTATGAATTAAACCACATAACAGTGTATGAAGTAGTTTCAACTATCCCTATCTTGACAAGAGTAAAATGCTGCTTCTATGAATGCCTAGAAAATATTAAATATACATTTTAATCTAAATAAATAATAATAATGCAGAAAGAGCTTACTTGTAATTTTATTTTGTTTTTTTTTGTATCTGCTAGATATATCCCTGAATATAGATATCCTATGGAAACATCCAAAGCCATCACTGTATGATATTGTAATTACAGTTAATGTAAACCTGCATGCAGCCAGTCATCTAACACTGCTGCACTGCTGCGTGCAAATTAGACTTGGACCACATTGACAAGTGTATAATTACATGCAAAACCCTTTTTTCTGAGATGTGTCTCAGTGTGGCTGCTCAAGTTGAAATTCAAATTGTGGTTTGTCACGATAAAACACACAAAGCTGAGGTCACACAACACAGTTTACATGTTGTGGCTGCAGCATGAAACACGGCTGCTGACACGTTGCCACAACGAAATCTGAAAATGACTTTCTGGGACTACTTTAAGCCCTGTATGCGCATGTCAACATGGGAATATCGGTAATGCCTCAGCCCAGACACACTACTGGCAACTAATAGTATGAATAGTAAATCCTAAAGGAAAAAGTTAAAGCGATGGATCAGCCCACCGTTGATGTTCAGGGGTGGACAGTCCATCCCTCTCTTCTTCATCAGGTACCGGATGGTCTGGAGTTGAGACATGATCTCGTTCTTCTGCTCCTGGGCCACTGACTTCACACTGATCATAAATGAGAAGAGAAAACAAGGATTTAGAAAACATAGCAAAACACTGACCTGTATAAGGGGCATTATATGGAACCTGTCCACCTGAATATGTCTAAAAGTGATAAGACCCATGTTGTATATGTTGTAGATATTAGCATGAATCCAAATGTTTCTAAGAATTTTAAAACCCAGTTAAATCTGTCATTTTAAGTGTATATGCTAAGCCTATCAGCACAAGATGTTTGCCAGAAGCCTTTACTGACTTTGTATATAGCACAAATATTTTTAGAAGCCACATTTTTTCATTCTTAAGTCAAATCCACATGGTTTTCAAAAGTATATTTTGAATCACTTCAGTCACTGGATGGCTGGATCTTAAGTTAGAAATACAGATCTGTAAGTAAAGGGGAAGAAGACCACAGTGGATAATTTAGCTCCCGCTAAAAATCTCGTGAAGTAAAATTGTGTCCGGGACAAGCTGGCTGCATGACAGCAATGGTGGTGAAGACAACAACTCCAGTTTCCCTCGCTTCATATGATGCCATCAAAATTAGTTATTTAAAAAGGTTGTTTTGTTGTTGTATCGTTAAATAGCTTGAATAGGTTGAATAAACAAAGCTACATGCTGTGGTCTGAAGACGACAGTTTAAAGTATTGCTGTAGGCTAATGAGTCAGTAAACAGTGGAGGAAGAGATTGCACAAGAGAGAAAAATCAATAAAAAATACGGTTGTTGATTAAATAACTCGGGCAGCATGTAATTGTTCTTTCATGTCATTCAGAAAATAGCTTTCATTTCCTGTTTAGAAAATTAAGTATTTGTTTTTTATATAAGACAAAAAAAAAAACGTAAGTGCGCTTAAAAAAAAAAAACAACAAACAAACCTCTACGTGCATTTTCACAAGTTTAATCAGCTCTTTGTGTTTCCATCAAGCTTTCCTTCCCACATAGAAATTTGTAGATGGAAATACAATTTATGTTCAGCTAAATAAAAAAATAAATAAATAAATAAATGTCTGCCAGGCTCATTTACGCAGCATGCAAGGGGAAATGCTGCAATGCTATGCTGTGCAACCCTTTTTTCTACAATCTGTCATAATTTCTGGGAGTAACAATGTCTCCAATCTCAAATGAAAGCAGCAGAAAATAGCATCTCTGAAAGCTGCCAGTTATCCTGTTTGTAATGCAGGCTAAAAGAAAAGGACAAGGACAGCGGGGGACAGTAAAGTGGAGATCACGTTTCACACTGATCATCACTCACCATTTAGTGAGTGGGTCCAGCTGTGTGAGGATGGAATTGAGCATCCTCTCTGTCTGCGCTAGTCTCTGTTCCAGCTCGTTCAACTGGTTCTCTGCATGGAAACCAAACAAAACAGCAGATACCGCATATGTGAATTACTCACGGTAACCAAATATATGTAAGACCAAAGCAAACAGCAGATATGTAAACAGAAATCCCAGAGCACGCGACACACACCTGCTTCCACAGACTTTTTGGCTCCCTTTGCAAATTTGTCCTTTTGGGCCTGGTCGTCGGCTGACTTGATCTGAAAGGTTCAAAGAATGATACAGATCTCTCACTTTGAGGCCTGTAAATGATCTATTTGTCATTTGCAGTTGCGGACGTTTCTTTTCTCACCTTTAGAAACTTGTACGCTGCAAACACTCCCACTCCGATGGCGTAGAGAGGCATCAGTGTGAACACGTAGCCCTTGTTGCTGTTGGATTTGTACTTGTCGCTCTTCAGCTCCTGCTCCATCAGCTTCTTCATCTGCTGCATGTTCTCAGGGCTCTGAGGTGAACCGGGGCCGTTCACATTGATGGGCTGACCTCTCACTGCGCCGGGGCCCGGGCCTGCTATAACATGATGGGGACAAACAGGGGCACAGATTAGAGCTGGGAATTTCACTGTGGTACAAATATTAAGATATCTGAATACAAAATTACATCATCTGATTTGATCATTCAAAGCACTATGGCTGGGCAATATGGCAATACATAGCCCATACACAATTTAAAATGATTGTTATTTTTCTTTTAGGTTTGCATGTCATAAACCAGCAGTGATTTGCATTATAGCAAGGTAAATGTCATTTAGATTATGCTCCATGTCCTGATTCTTGCAGGTGGGGCAGAGATGACAGTTAGTATGAAGAATAAAAATGGCTTTAGCGTGTAGTGATTTATGTCCTGATACTGAGATATTAAAGGACCTAACTTTTGATTGAAGATTTTTCCCAAATTGCCCAGCCCAGGCACAGATGGTGACGTTTCTGCAAAAACAGTGGGTCCCGTGGAGTTTGTCTTGAAAGCCAATGACACCAGGTTTACCACAGAAGGTTTTTGTTTTTAGATAATTATCTTTCTGAAGAAGTCACTCAGAGTACTAAACCAACAAATAATCATCATCACATGCTGCATTTCCCCTCAGGTCCTCAGATCTCTAATAAGTATTGATCTTGTTCACTTTTGGTTTTACTTTTACATAGCAAATTTAAATTTAAAAGTTGGTGCAGTTAACTACTCGCAAACTTATATGTTTAACTTCACAAATGTTCTGTTATTTTATGTTATCTGTCTGTGATTTTTTTTATTTTTAATTCTATTACTATTCATCGAATTTAACAGCTTGCAATGGATGAAGGCATTTTCCCTCAGATATATATATTTGCAATATTTTAGCCAATGGATTCCTGAGCTCTGCAACATTTTTATTTTACATTATTTGTTGGTAATTACGTAAAAAAAAGGGTTATTTTTTTAACAGCCCGAATAATGACGTAATATAATAATGTGACAACCTGCACAATAAATACTTTTTCTACTTTTAAGTAGACTTTCCAGCTTAACTCACTTATCCACTGCTACGTCTTAATCAAGGTTGTGAATGCAGAACTTTTACCTGTGATAATATAAATCGTAGTATTCCTAATTCGTATTCCTAACTACTGTTTTACATCACCTGAAGTGTACAACAGCTAATGTTTAACAGTGAATGCATTCTGGTGTATGTATACAAAATCCCCTTTACCTGGACAATAAACTGTGCACGACCTTTATTTTGAGAAGGCTTGTCAGAGGAAGTTAAGGTGGATGGACAGTGCGCTCGAGGCGGAATGACATGCAGCAACGAGCGCAGAGGAAACATATTTCTGTGTCCGTTTTTTCGGTGACAAAAGTCGGCTCTCCTACCTTTTCTGGTGTAACGGGGGTCAAATCTCGTTTCCTTCGCCCCAGTCCCTCCGCCGACGCCAAACATCCTGGGCAGGACCACAAACGTGAAAAGCACGGCCGTGAAAGCCAGAGCGACTTGTTGTGATGTTGACAAAACCATATCCTTTCGTGGACACCAACGCGCACGAGACACCCGCAAATAGTTAGCAACGGCAGCCGCTAAAAGATGTAGGTGAGCAGCCTGGAGACAGGGAGGGCACGTCGAGCAGTCAATGCGAGCGTTAAATGAAACTATGTGATATTTGAGAGCTAAAAGCACACTGTTCTGCTCAAAACAGCTGTGCGCTGATCCGATGCAATAACAGGACTTCGACTTCCGGGACAGGAGTTTTCAGAATAAAACCCTTCTTCGTTGGATTTTAAGAGGCGTTTGCGTTGTTAGTGTTGCATTACCCTCTCCCTGTCAGATTTCTCTCGTCTAATCTAACTAAAAACCAAATTAACAGGCTAGCCCCTTAAGAAAAACATTCTCAGTAGCTTCCCCAATTTCAGAAATTAACAGAATATCTTATTCTGGTCTAGAAACAAAGATCTTCCCTATCTATGCCTTGTCTATACATCCACATGCAACAACCATACTTGGTACTCAGCCAACAACGCCCTTTACTGGAACTGTTCTAGATATGCATTAAGTGGGAAACATGAGACTGGGTAACCATCAAACTTGGTTATTTCCTGTGCCTTCCTCAGTCTGTGGCACACATCCAAAGATGATTCATCCTGGGGTTTTTTTTAAGAACATGGGCAAGTTTGATGCTACACGACTTCATGTTTTTCTTTTCGATCTCCAAATCAGTCCTTGCCCCCATTCATTTTTTTCCTTCATATTCATAAATATCTTCATATTCCGCCCATTTCTACTGCTGACAATTTAAAATATTATCAATTTGATATGGGAATTAAACTGCTTGTGACTATTTTTTTATAAACCCCTTTTTTTAACACACAATAGTAATATATAAAATAGTTGTAGAAGCAGCCGAAGTAAATGAAATAACCATTTGAAGAATACAATGGGTGTGGACAGACTATGAGAGAGCTTGTTACAAATCTAATGTTCTGTATTACTTTGCACACAGCAGAGGACTACACATGCAATTGCTGGGATTAGTTGGACCCTTGAGGGCTTTCCGGAAGCAGTGGGTTCTGTTAATGTCTAATGTTGGGAGTTGTGGTTGATCACATTGATTCAATATAAGCAGCAAATTGTTCTGAAATTATTCGGTACTCAGTGGCTCACCGGCAAGCTAAATCTCCTGAGGAAGTGAAGTCTTTTGCTGTTGGGGGACGTTCAAATACGTTCATGAATCACTCCATGTGGAGCCTATGAGGAAAATACAGAGATATTTTCCACCTTGTGAGCTGATTCACAACACCATGCTGTCAGTTAATATCCATCCTATTATGTGGTGGTATTTTTTGGGATCATTTTGCCTTGTGTACGCTTTAGGTTTAACTTGGCTGTGCTATAGGATTTTATTTCAGACTTGGCATACAATCAAAACACAAGCTAAGAAAAAGGTACAATTCTACTGTGTCATACAATCCTGTTTTGAATGCCTTGAACCTGGCCCATACACTGTGCAATTATTTAGCTCACAATATTGATCACCACCGAACGAGTAATGATAGACACTGCTTTCTCTGAATTTGCTCAGTATGGCTGATATTGAGGGTCTGCAATTATCTTTTTGACAAAACTCTGGTGATAAATAAATATTGATGAGAGGGTGAGTCAAGACACCTAGTGGAGTAACACTAACAAATGTTGGTAACTTACATGCTGCTGATAATATGCAACATATTACCATATAGTTTCATATTATACATATATAATAAAATATAATATACCATAATACCTTTTATTATCATTGCAGAGTGTAGAACAGAATTGTGTGCAATCCTGTTTGTTTGTATTCAAAAGTGCTAATCTATACTTGTAAAATACATCTAAAATAATGTATATCTACATGTATTTACCTATTTATTTAACGTTATTTGACAAAACAGGAGACTGGGGATTTTATTTTGAATGCTACCGTCCCAAACTTCCGGCACTACCTTACTGACGTTTTCTCTGGCAGCCACAGAGCACAGAACGAGCGCGACTGCCCCCTGCCGGCGACAGAGAGAAAAACTAGGCTTGGATCAAGGTAGGATGCGACCATAATAGCGTTCATGAATGTAAGAAAGACATCATGGGAACACCTGGGTTAAGCTTCACTAAGAGAACACAGTCTGGAGAGAAAACATGAACCAAAATATATGAATATTAGAAAACAACACGAGCCTTCTGCTTTTAAGTAAAAGCTTGTGTAGCAGCCTATAATGTAATAAATAAATTCTAATAAAAATGCATAATGTAATAATCTGCACATGATGTCATAAAACCATGATGTTGGAATTAACAAATAATTGTTTGATGTAATAGGTATTTAATTATGAGTAAACGGGGTAACAGGAATGGTTAAATGCTCAGAATCTGAAAAGTGCTCTTGTCATCTTGTCAGTAAACATTTTATTTGCCAAACAACACTGGGGAAACCAGTCTCATGTGTGTGTCTCTAAGGTTTTCTGGAAGCCTAAGAAACTGATTAGCATATCTGATTGGCAGGGAGTGTGAACTTTATTTTATATCCTGTCACACGTAACACGAAGGTGCATTTCACGGTCAAAATAGCTGGTTCATCTGACAGTGAGGTTAGCAATATGCCTACTGCCATGACGCCAGGGTCCTAATACTTACACACCCAATGGAAGGGTAGTCGTTATTGTGTTGAGATGGATAAGACTGGAGGTCTTTTGCAAACCAGCTGGCATGCCCTGTTGGTATTTTGAGAGATTGTAAGCTCAAGGGACTTTTGGGTTTGCTTCACCGCTGACTGCCTGGGCCCTGTACTATGGTGAAAGTTCAACATAACCAGAATATCTTTTTGTTATCTCGCTTATCATGTCAAACAACCGCAGTCATGCATAAGTGGTATCACAAAGGTATGAACTTTCTTAGTTGAATCAGATTTTCCTCTTTTCGCTTCATGTGCATTCACATAAAGGGGCAGTTGAGAGTGTCATCTGACTCAACTACTGGAAAAAAAAAAAAAAAGAAAAGTGTTCCACCCACACCACAGCAGGCTTACAGTTCCATTAAATCTGATGCAGCAAATTTAAACAATATAAGCCTTCTCATAAATTGAACTTAGATCTGATGCCCATAACGAAGGGTACATCCAAATGTATTTTGTATATGCCCACTTCAAAATTATAATATTTTAAGGCCTATTGTCTTGGATAGACAGGCTAGTAATATACATTTTTCAATTCTTATTATATTAGATGTAATACCAGCAATTTAAAACAGACATCAGCATACCATTATAAATCATTGAAGCATAAAACATGCTGCAGTAGTTTAGTAGTATTCAGTAGGTCAGTGGGAAACACAACATTAAAAATCAGCTGACTGCTACAGCGTTAAATACAGTAAGCTCTACTGTAACTGCATAGCTAACCTACCCCAGAGCAAGAGGGTTGCCATGCACAAGTACTTTAAAAAATAAAATACGACACAGCCTACATAGTCTAATAATTTGCTGTGCATTTGATAACTTTTAACTTAACATTGTTACTTCGCTCGAATACTAATACTAATACCTTTTCTGTATTCTGTATATTGTATGTCGAAGAGTTAACACTAATTTGTATTGGACTGAAGACTAAGTTTATGTTTCAAAACAGTACAACAACATATATATCTATTTGTACAAAAAGAAACAACATGTGTGTGTTACTGTGCAAAGGAAGCTATTTAATTAAGCACTGCTCCAGCAGACGTATAATGCAAAACAACCCATTATACAATCACACACAACACAACTCAAATTTTCAACTTCTTTCATGGTAATTGTATGTATGTTTGAATTGTCCTGATCTCTGTTAACAGACATACTTCTCAGACAACATAAAATTAATTAATGCATTTAGGAGAAAATAAAGTTCTGGGAAAAGGTCCAAATAATGCAATCAGTGATGTTATATGAACTTACCAAAAGTAAATAGTATGTTATAGGAACATTTTTTTAATGACTGAGCTCTTTGAGAAAAAGTAAGAAAACAGAGAGAGATAAATAAGGAGATAAAAATAATGGTGCACCAGGCACTAGGACCAAGCGGAAACCAGCCGCGCAAGCTGTCTCCCTTAGTTTAGACCGCCCACAAGCTCCTCGATTGGCTCTGCAGTTTCTTCTGTGATTGGCCGTCCCCGCTGTCACTCCATAAGGTTGTGAACAGCGCCAAGACCAAGTAATATTAATTACCATTTATAAAAACCAAGTATCTCCTTTTGGTACAGTTTCTGAATAAATTGATATTCATGACTTCCAGGATGTTGTCCAGTTTTCAATTTGGGGTTTTTTAAAATTTCAAAGTAATGGTTCCAGTTTCCATGTCTGTCTGCTCCAAAGCCAAAGACACTGACCTGTGAACACAAAAGTCATACCATGAATCTCAAAGATAATGTTATACTGCTAAACGCAACAGTGTTACTGAATTGCGACAGAGAACAGAGAATTCCAAGGCTGTCCTAAGCCTTTAACAGCAATACGTTTCTGACTTGGAATTTTGACTAAAATGACCATTTCACTGCATTTGTTTGTAGTGGACGACAGGCACGCTGGGCATGTTGCCACAGTGTTTTTCATGTGCAAGATAATGTACTGCTATAAACTGGCTAATCTAGCTAAAGCTAACCCTAGTTCCCTCTCACCATGAAATGTGGTTTTACAACATGTAACATCATTCCCAGAGCTGACTTCCTATTTCTGATTTGAATGGAACAGAGCATTGTTTATTGCTTAGCAGTCTTCTTTATCCCTGCCACAATACTGTTTGTGGGTGCATTGCTGGCACACAGTGTGGACCAGTACAATGGCAATACATTTTTGGTTTAATGTGCAATTTTAACCAACCTGATCACAAATGTTTAAACTTAGAGCCACGGTGAGAAAGCCAGTTGATGGGTAACGGCCCTTCCTCTGCAGCCACTTTTGATGGATGTACTTCATGTATGCTGGATTGAGGATCATCACCTGTTATGAATCACATTTATTTGTTAAACTTTAAAAAGATACCTTTATGCGGATAGTGCAAAGTACAATGCAATGTTTTACTGGAGTAATTCTTAGATTTGCGGTTTGATGCAAAATATCCAAGAAAACTCACCAAATCCTTGTTAGCTATCCTCTGTGAAGTCACATTCCTGTTAGGAGGGAAATTCAAACAGGTTATTGCAGAAAAATCTTTAGATCTGCATGGGGATTGAACTTAACACAAACCTTTGCGTTGTGATTTGTGCAGTATCCAAAAAAAATAGCTCACGCTGTTTTGAGCTTGTTGCAGAAACATGACAGCCACAAAACATTGTACATCATGATTGCTGTTTGACAGCAATCATGATGTACAATCATGATTGCTATGCTGAAAAGATATTATAACATTACATTAAACTTCTTTTCTGCGGTAAGGGGAAAAGAGAACGGGGATAACATAAAAAAACACTGCTTCCAGACACATTTTCCAATCATGGGACACAATACACCTCCACCTCCCACCCAACCTAACATGTTTTAATAGTACATTGCTTTATGTGCAGACCGAATTCTGTGGAATACCTACAAGTTCCAGTGCATGTTTTTGGAAGAAATCCTACTTAATTTTCATGAGGGCGGACTGCTTCATAGGTTGATACATATCAATGTTCTAAGTAAAATTATATTAGAATGCCAAATGGAGACTTTGCAAGACAGAGACAGATGGAGAAAAAGAGAGCAGCTTTCCACACCCACTTTGGTTCAAACTGCTTGAGGAGCCACTGGAAATCCTTGATCTTGAATGGAAAAAACACCAGATGGGTGCTGTTGTCCACAGTAGAGGCACTGACTGGATACATTACGTGATGAGTGGTTTTGGTTCCCACATCTGCTTCATAGCCTTTAGTAGGGCTATGGTTGATTCTAAAAGATACAGGGAATGCAAAAAAAATGTTCGGAAGTTGTTTTTGTATTTACAACATTGATCAAACTTGATTATTATATATAGCAGTAATGATTACCTTATTACAATGTCGTGAAAATCAATGAGAGGTCCAAAGCGTGATCCATTCAAATTACCAGAATTCCCGACCACAGCACAAGTCCTGCAGTTGTCAGGGTTGCGTTCTTCAACATCTGGGACAGGTGGGAACACCTCAAATATGTCTTTCACTGTTTGGTTGTAGACAGCAAAGCTGTATCTTTGAAACTGTATGCGCTGAAAAAGAAAGATTTGTGGCATCAATTAACACAGCATCAATCAATCAATCAATCAATCATTGCAGTGTCAATTTAACCACATACCAGTTTCAAATACAACAGTTTTGCTATTTTTAGCTACAATTCTCAAAAATTTCATGATATAAATAGCTGCTTTTGGTGTCATGCATTTCTATATTAAGAGCCACTCAATGTATATACTTCTTTTCCTACCCATCTTATTTAGTGTTTAGTGGTAGAGTCTGTCATTCTTTCGCTGAATTAAAAGGACATACAAATTAGCAACATGAGGGATTCAAAAGAAACAATGCAGTATTCATTTTATGTCAACAAAGCTAAACACCCCCTAATCCTGCAGTGTATACGGCATTTTTTTTCACAGTGAACATTTTAAATGTTGCAGGAAGTAATGGATCATGAGGGTGAGAAGTTAGGAATTTAGTTTCCCCAAAAATCTTGTCCCTCCACTTATGTCAGTCTCCCTGCCTGTGAATATACACCATACCACACAACACCACACCACTCCTCTTTCCCATTGTCTGACATTCAATCATAACACGGAAACACACTTGCACAATCCACAATTCTACACAAGAGGGTATTGTTTGTAGATCATAAAAAAATATGAAATACATGACAAAGTTGCAATAGAGAATGGTGCTGAGAAAGTGCCAGGAGTGCAGTAGGTGCAATATATTGAAGAATGAGACAAGTTGGCTGATTTTACACTGACTTACAATCTACTTATTTTTTTAACCAGTAGTGTCGCCCCCTTTTAATTTAAAAATGTGCAGAGAACCCAAAACAGTTGCTGATTTTGCTGCAGGACCAGTCAAAGTGTCTTAAATATTTGATGTGTGTCTTTTAAGATGACTTACTTTCCACCAATTAAAGTCACTTAGTGAAATTGAATAGTTTTTGGACAAAAAGACTGGTGGGGATTCTTTGATGAGGTCTCTAAACCATGGATCATCCGCTGTAAAACATTCAGGACAGGCACAGAGACTTTTGTTCTGACCATCTAGAGAATACAAAAATAGATTCCATGACCTAACTATGACCGAGTTAAACAATATCCCAATGCCAGCGATGAACAGCAGGGCAATGAAAAGAAGAGCTTTCCCCAATCTTGAATACATCTCGGCAGTGTGAAGGACTTGGAGGAAGAACCGGACCAATCTGTGGATACAACATGCAATAAAGCACAGAGGAGAGTGAGGCAATAAGAGCTGGTGTCATTTAACGACAAAAAAAAACAGCTGCTTTGGAGACTTTAAACTATTGCCATGTTGTCTCATTTCGGCAAGCACACCGTGTGACTACCAAAGAGGTAGTAAACCATAATGCAGTCAAACATATCATCGGGCTCGCTCCTTTTTGTCACACAGCATTTGGTTACAGCTGTTGGCATTCAAAAGAACTTTTCAAACTTAATCGGGATGTCTATATGGTGAAAGATATTTGAGCAATTTAATAACAAATACAAAAATATATCAAAAAACAGATTGTCTTCAATTACTTACTTTTGTCTCTATCCATACATGTTTAAAAGCTCGTCAAATTACTCTATCATGATTAGCATTTTATTTAACATGTCAACCCAAACAGGGCTCAACATTAAGCCTTTTAGTGTGTGTTGAGAGGGATCAGATGAAAAAGTTTTACTGACCTTAAAAACATTAACAGACATCATCACAAATTTCTTCTATTTAGCTTTCAGCATGTTAAAACAATACATGTTGTTCCTACATACCAGGTTAAACATTCTTACAACATCAGCATAAGTTGAATAGACAATACATGTTATTGTTCTCTTACCTGACAAGGGACGAACAGGTGAGTAAAATCTGGTGCGTGAAAATAAAGATGGAAAAAAAGCCTTGCAGTTGATAAAGCTGTGCGCTCCAAATGAACAGCAGGTATGATGGCAAACAAGGAAGTGATCTGGCTGTACATCAAATACTCCAAACACCTTTTGTCCCATTAGGAGATGTGAATCAGAGTCCTCTGCATTTTCCTTTGCTCCACCTCTGCAGTAACATTTTTATGGCCCTACTACTGAGCAACGTCCTTTCCTGTTCTTCCTAACATTTGTTTCCCCCATTTTTTTTTTTTTTCAATTTAAGTGACTTATTTATTCAAGCACTACACATAGTCACCATAAAACGCTAAAGTATCATAAAAAATTTTGGAAAATAATAAAGCCTTTGCCAACTTCCTGCTTTTATTCGTTCAAGAATAACAAGTTATATATTCTTTTAAAGCACAGCAGATATTTACTTTTAGCCAGGAGAATGGGTTTGTGTCCAAACAAAGTGAATGACTTTTTACTCAACTTCCAGCATTTATATACTTAAATATAATATTTAAACAGTCTGTTATATTTTTTGTCCTGAACCCAGTGGTTATGGAGCAGAAAATGATCAACCAACCAAGAAACTATGTGTATGTTTAATGATGAGTGTGCCCTTTTTATAGTGCTCCGCTGTTCTGCAAGCCGATTTTGACAAACGCTTACATGTATTGTTATGGATGGTACTGACAAAAGCTCACATCCTGTACCTGTCAATCATCAACCCGACTGCTACTGGAGCTGCCAGATCTGAACCCTTGCAAATTAAGATGTGCTTTTGAAAACCTCATACAAGTTGTTCTGGGTGGAAGAATTCCCAGATGTTTAAGGATTAAACCTTTATGTTTGGTTTCTAGCTCAGAGAGATTTCAGGTGGAACATTTAGCAAAACAGCTACCAGGAAATTTGTTGTAAATCCTACCAGAACGTATTTCCTCCCATGTTAAATAGCCAAAGAAACATGTATGTATTTGTATGTGTATGTGTGGGAGCAAAATGACAGAGGGAGGATTTTTACCTGGGACAGCAGAGTTGTTGTGGGTGGGTTTTTTCTTTTCATTGCTCTCGTACAAGTTTAGTCACACACAAATCGAATATGATGAAACTTTAGGAATCTTGTTGCACCGTTTTCTTATCAGATGTGTTGCTTCAGCATGATGCTGACAAACATTTGGAGGATAAAGGAAAAAGCTGATTTCCTGCAAGATAAAGTTTAACAAGCACATTCATTCATCTTTCATCGCTGGGGTTTATTCATTCAAAAATGTCTCTGCTAAGGTAAGACAAGATAATGCTACATAAAGATTCCTTATTTTATAGGCATTATGAAAAAAAAATCTTGCCTGGAGCTACAATCCTGGTTATTTTGAAAAAAAAAAAACAAAAAACAAACTCTGGCTCTGCTGTGCTCAGTCCCGCCCTCTGTTCACCACATGATAGTTCACATCACGTGTAATGACACTGCTGTTTTTAGCGGCAGAGACAGTCTCTGATTTTTGCAGTGGTACACGGTAAAACACCGGAGCAGTCATCTGTTAGCTAATAAAGGATCTATGCTGCTGTGCCAATCACCAGGCCGCATGTGGCACGCTGACTCTGTCTGTCATACATGCAGCCAATACTGCTTGTATGTTTAAAATGTTTAAAAACACCCTAATCTACCTTGCATGTTCAAAATAAAAACATGAGTATATGAGCTTGAGTATTATTTGAATATCTTAGTACTGAATGCAATAACAACTAGAAAAAAGCACTCAGAGAGCGCAGACCTCCACCATGCAGCTCGTGTCCCCCCTTATATTGTGATTCACACCAAAACTTTTACTGTTGCATGTCTTTTTTATTTTTACC
>JAOWBC010000904.1:15564793-15582577 GCA_028566105.1 Hypoplectrus providencianus | reverse complement strand
CGGATCACCACCAAAATTTAATGGGTTCATCCTTGGGCTCAGCCGCACCTCTGGTGAAAATTTCAGGTCAATCCGTCTTTTTTTTTTTTCAAACTTTTTCCGTAAACTTGGTCATAGACAAACAGACAGACAAACAAACAAACAGACAAACCAACGCTACCGAAAACATAACCTCCTCCTTTGGCGGAGGTTATGTTTTGACCCAACCACTCACAAGTTCTACTCGATTACAATCCCTTACAAAAAATAGTCCCACCCAAAACAAAGGCAGATAGGAACCAAATAACCAAAAGTAAACATAATACAACTCTATTACAAATGAAAATTAATACGTAAATAATAAATATACAATAATAAATTATATTAAAAGAATAATTGTATAAATTATAAAAATAATTATAATTACCCAAAACACATAAATAAAATAAGGTTACACTTGCAATATGCCATGTCTGTTTTATTCTCCACCCTCCTACCCATGTACACATCCAGCATTAAACTCTGCAGTCATTTGGATCTCAGCTACACATCAGCAAAAGCCAATGCAGCTTGAATGGTTGTTAAACTATTACACTGACAACAGATGGCTGCAGACAGATTGATATCCATGTTTGCACACATTACCTTTTTCAGACCTGTTTTCAATTCTGCTTTTCGAAACACACACCAGTTACTGTGGCAACATCACTGTGCACATGGTGTAAAAATTGTGTTGGGCTTTCCTCCTGCTTCTCAAAAACAGCACACACATCCTGTTCCTCTTTACAGTGCAATTTCCTGCTCTCATCTGACAGATGCAATTTTTTCTGTTTTTTAAAAACGACTAGTTCTGTGCGTTAGCCTGTGGCATTTTTATTTTTTGAAGGATGGACGGTGTGATGAAGATGTTACTGTGGGGCTGGGTTATCCTGGACTCTGGATTTTGTTTAGTCTCACTGCCAGAAATCACTGATAAGAAGTTTATTGATGAATGTGTGAGGGAACACAACAGGGCACGGTCATCTGTCAATCCACCTGCAAGTGACATGCTGTACATGGTAGGCATGATGAACACTTTGTTTTCTCACAACCATAAACAAGTGCAGAAGTGCAGTGGTGAAACGACTTAAAAGAAACTTGTTCTATAAAGTGATTTGATCAGCACTCTGTTGGTGTTTTGAAATGAATGCAACTGAATACTTTGTGAATTCAAATTAATAACATTTTGCATAAGTTTTAATGTATTTATCACTATTGCTAAGGAAATTAGACTGCGACTCTAAAATAGAGGAAGCTATGTGAACCACTTACTTGTGTTGCAAAACTGAGTTAAACTCTCCTCTGTTCACTAAAGTTACAGTATGTTTAGTGGAGTTATGAGAGGAGCCATTTTTTAATAAACTGAATATACTGTCCTGTGCAAACAGACAAAAAAAAAACTTGCGCTGAAAGTTATTTTCCTTTTCTTTAATTATTAATCAAATCCTAACAACAAAAGACCAGGACACAGTTTTTTGGAGACAATTTGATGGGAATTTTCTTATCCGATAGGGTCGAATCTTGAAATAAGGCTGTTCGAAAGAAAAATGTCTTATCAGATTTGATCATGTAATCCAGTTTTGGTAATAATGTGGTCAAACCTTTCAAAACGTTAGTGTATCTATCATTTGAAAAAATAAATAAATAAAATTGGTGCACTTACTTGGTTAATTTTTGCGTAACTAATATAGATAAAAGCAAGGCAGTGATGTAAAAAAAAAAAAAGAAGAAAGAATTCCGATATTCCAGTGAATTTAACTTTTTTTTTTTTTAATGTATCATTTTAGAAATATTGCAATGACACAAAGTTATTTCCACAACTGTTTATTTTCTCAATCTTTCTAATAAATGCTGTTTTCTATCTCTTTAAACAAAAACACTTAAAGCTATTCTACCTGTGCTCATACATGGCTGGTAGCTAGATGTTATGCATTCCTTTCTACTATAATAGCCTAACAATGATCACAAGGAGGGAGTGAACGAACACTTAAAAAGTAAGAGAGGTGGAACATTATAAAGGAAAACGGACTTATCTTCTGTATCTCTGCCCATTCAGACATGGGATGAGGGCTTGGCCATTACTGCAAGAGCATGGGCAAGGCACTGTGTGTTTGAGCACAACATCTACCTCCAAGATGTTGGCCGTGTGCACCCTACCTTCTCCTCTGTCGGAGAAAACATATGGGTAGGATACCCGCCATCGTATTTTGATGTGACGAGGGCCATAAAAAGTTGGGTGGACGAAAAACAACACTATGACTACAGCACCGGAAAGTGCACAAACGTCTGTGGCCACTACATACAGGTGTGCACTTTGGAAACATACTGATGTATAACACGTTTGTGCATTTTTTTTCCTGTTTGTGGTGGAGTATACTGAAGTGACCGCTCTATATTTGATCTGCATAATTTAAACCCTTTGTGTTCTCAAGGTGGTGTGGGCAAGCAGCTACAAGGTTGGTTGCGCAGCACAGCTTTGCTCAAATGGCGTCAAAAAGACAGACTTTTCTACCGAAGAGGGTGTGATTTTTGTTTGCAACTATGCCACAGGGTAAGTTTAACACACCCACAACCAAACTGCAATTCTGATATTTCAACTTAAACAACAACTTAATTGATCACTGGAGGGCTAAAATGGCTCTGAAAGCCTTTTTTCTCTGCTGGTTTTTGAGGCTGTAGTTGGGGAAGTTTTCATACTTCCTGTAAGGCTGGCAGTATAACTCTGTTGCTAGTAGTTTTTGTGCTGTGTGAACTCTCAAATGTGTGTTGCTCCGGATAAAAGCATCTGCCAAATAAAACTGTAGCAGTGTAACACTGTTAGTGCCAACAAATTGTATGGAATTGTCCAAACCTACTTGAAACAATACACTTGATACATCTCATTCCTTCATCCATCATCCACAACATTTTTAAAGCTACACGATTGATTTGGATGCCAATCGTTCTGCAGCTATACATGCTCACTAGAGCACTTATTGTGTGTTAACTTCCAGTTGAAAACAGTTTTTTGATTCATCAATGGTGACTAGGGGCCTTTATTTATGACAGTGCAAAGGGTCATTATTACAGGAGTATGTGCACACAAAGCCTGAAAATGTCTTGCAACAAATATAACAGGACACAGAGCAAATATATGTCAAAAAAATTAAATGCTCACAAAAAGCATGTGTACACATAAATCTGCTATTTTGAGTTGTGTTGTGAGGCATTATACAATCTGGCTTCAAATCACCATCAAATCTTGTTCACCAATCTCCCCTTTCCGCAAATGTTTGTGCATTTGTCAGTTTATTTACAGGTGCTCACATTCTACCATTCAGTTTGGGGCCTTTGTGCATCTGTTATACATTAGACCTCGGAGCAGTTCAGAGCAAAGAACAATCAAGGAAAAACAGACATTTGCTACTTTAATTCTGGAAAACTGATTTATCTGGGATCATGCTTCCTTGTGCAGGGTTAATGGGAACAGAAGGCCGTATAAAGACCAAGGGGCAGCCTGCTCTGGATGTATCGGCACCTGTGAGGATAAACTTTGCCGTGAGTTTTCAGTCCGCTGTATAGTGATAGAAAGAATCTCTTTATTTTAATTATTAGCTGTACAAAACACAAAGCATCTGTTGCAGGATGGAAGCTCTTAAAATCTGTTCTGTCTATATGTCTTTGCAGGAAGCCAAGAACGGGATTCACAGAGAGGTAATCCAGTTGGGTTTAAAATAGCCCGCATTTTGTTGAAAGTGTATATCACTTCAATTATGCTGTTACGGAAGTAGTACAAATAGCAGTTAAAGCTGTACCATGTTTAATATTAGAACCGTAATACATGGTTTTTGTGTTTCCAGGCTATAACTGGTCCCCAGACTGGGATCCTGCCCTGGTTACCAGTGGCTCCAACTATGTGACTGTTCTAGCTGCCCGGCCCAGCGCCCTCATCTTCACCTTCCTCATGGCGTATGCTGTCCACCACTTTTATCCCGAAGTCTTCTGCTATGAATAGAGCACTTTGGTGATCTGAAGGATATGATTTAAACCAGTACTAGGATTTTTTTAAACGCCATTAAAGTCCAATCACAGCTGTACATAAACAATCAAAAGGTACTTGCATTTTACCCCCGAGGATAGTTACAGTAAAACTGCTAACCATAGATTTGAGCTATCAAACAGAAAACAAGTAACCAAAATAACCCCATCTTTGGTCTCTACCCCCAATTAAACAAATGTTAAAATTCAAATAAAACAATAATTCTGTATCTCCTTTTAAGTGTGATTAAGCTCCTCTTTAGTTTCTGAGTGCATTAACTTATACACAGCCATTGTAAACAAAAATAGCTGGTTGCTAGCATCTGATAGGTTTACATTATTTATGATCAAAATCTAGCAGGTTGCAACTTTAACAACAAAGCTAAACATGAAACAGTTGCTGCAACACAAGACATAACACGCCAGCTAATATGGCTAACCTGATAAATGGAGTTTATTTTTTGCCCATTTGTGAAATGTTGAGACAAACATTTCACAAGCCCCATCCACAGAATTCATCAGAAATAAACACATAGCTTTAAATCATTCTGCTGTCATTGTATTATGATTGCATTATATTTTCAAATAGGATTAGGTGTCAAGATTAAAATGACCCTTAAATCTGCATAAAAGTCCTTTTGGGGATCCAAAAGCTGTCCAGCTCCTTCTCACAGATTTATAAAAGTAAGTACAGCTGGACGACTATATGAGTTACAGTGATATGACCCCCTACAGTCAATGAGCTCTTCTAAAGGTTGTCCAGGAGATTTTCTTGTGCAGCACCCTCAGTCACTGATTTTTTCTCTCTTTCTACTTTCCTCTGCAACATCCTTTTCTGAGCTCTTTGCCCCTGAGGCAGCCCACCCTAGCCCTGTGCCCAAAAGACCCCCTGCAACAGTCCAAAGAGCAACTGGAGGAAAAAGAGGCCTTTGTGGCAGCAAGTAGGAGTGAAGGGTGGCACCATTCATACAAACATCTTCCTTTAATGTGACATTTCCACCAGTTTGCCCCCTCAATAAAGTCATACTTTTAAAGACAGGAGAAAAATTTGTATTAAAAAGTACAAATACTGAGCTCACAAAATCTGGAAAATAGAAAACAAGTGAACACTGATGGTCTGTTAATCTGTATTGACAGAAAACTTGTCTCAGGATAGAGGATTATTCTAGGAAATGGGAACAAATCCACACAACAAAAATAGTTTAATAAAATGTCTTTGACAGCTTGTGATGGTATTCACTTTGATCCCAGCACACACTGCAACGTCTGAGGACCCAGCTTCTTTCGTGTTCTAACAGGGTCCCTGATTTGTCCAACAAATATCATATCGCGTGGTACACACTACCACAGAGATGATGATGCATGTTTGATGTCAGCCTTTGCTTTTTGTTTTGCTCTTCTTCTTTTGGCCAGTGTTGCTGCTGGTGGAAGCAGGGTTGACTGGTGGAGCCCCAAGTTTTTTGCTTTTGGCTTTTTTTACTTTCTCCTTAATGGCTTCGATGTCCAGTTTGCCTTCTGTGGAAACTGTGAGGAAAAAAGCAAGGGGAACAACTGTGAGTAGCTGTTAGCTGGAGGTTATGTGGCACAGTTTAACACATATTTGCTGACAAAGATTTTTTCCCTTCTATATACCTTTGGTGGATTTCTTCATTAAAGGCTTCTCTTTAGGAGGAATGAAAGCTTTGTTCCGCTCTTCTTGCCTCTTGGTCAGTGCCTCTGCTTGTTTCACCTGTCACACAGGAGGGGGAAAAATAACAGTTAAATAACTGCCAGGTTATCTTTTAAATGTAAGTAAGCAGCAAAAGTAAATAAGGTTTAAAATAGCTTTACATCATTCATGTAATAACACTCGTGAATTTGGCCCAGTAAAAGATAAATTCAATCTGTGCTCACCTTGATCTCTTCCATCTTCTTCCTCTTTTTGACACTTTCACGCAGGAAGAATTCTCCTGTGGCCAGCTCCTTGTCAACCTACATGAAAAAAAATCAGTTAAAACCAATGTTAGAATGAATCCTACTCCATGTGTCAATGCATTTTTTTCTTAAGAGCAATGGTAAATAGAACAAAAAAAAACCTTAATTGTTAGTTTTAAAATCTAAATGCGCATCATCAGGAAAACTCTAAATAGCAACCTCAGCATTGTTTTTTTTTTGTTTGTTTTTTTAAAATAAAGCATTATCTTGTGTTAACAAGTGTGCATATACGCAAAATGCCACATGTTATCTTAAGCAAGCAAATGAATGCTATTATGTTCTCCATGAACGGGATTAAAGCAGTTATACATATAAATATATAAATGTTCAAATAAATGCGTTTCAGAGTAATCTGCTGACCGTGCTCTCTGGCTGTGCCGGGGGGAACGGCGTGTACTCCTTCTTCACACTCTTCTTCTTGGGCTCCCTGCGCTTGGTCAGGTTCTTGTGGCGGAACTTGGGCAGGAAGCGTTCCCAGCTCTGCATACGCAAGTCGGGATCTTTGGACAGCTCCCGTTTGATCATCAGTGTCTGATGGGTCCAGTTGTCACAAAAAAAATGAATTGGGTGGTGGGGGGTGGGTGGAGTAAACGTTGTTAAAAATGTGATACTTTGGGACGAAAGCAAAACAGCACCCCATGCATATTAGTTCCTCATGTATCAGTGCTGTCATGGCACTAGCCAATTAATTATCCATTGTACATTTGATAGAATAAGCTTTATAAATACCATCTTTTCATAACTTCATTTCATGCATAGCCTATGTCTCAGAAAGCACTTTAAATTTTAAGGCAGTTCAATAAGAAAAACAGAAAATCCTAGTGAGGCTCACTTATGAACACTTGACTTTTTAGCTTTTTGCTTTGTTTATTTTTGCTCCTCTTGCATTGAGAACTATTAGAATCATTTCATGTGTGCAGTGAACTGTATGACAAATCCTGATGAAGGAGTACAAGACACATATGTGAAGTGGACAGATGTAGGCCAGAGGTGTTTGGGAAAACCTCAAGTTTGTAAAAGAGGTAATGTTAAAGGAATTTGAGCAGCACCTCAGCACAGTATAGTATAGTTGGCATGATTTGTATCTATAAATCCTCCAGGGCAAACTGAGGCAACATTAAACAAGTCAACATTAAAGGCTGCACCACAGTGATGATCGATTAAGACAAGTTTAAAAAGCAAAACCTTGTGAAAGTACAAATGGGTAGTGTTTCAGCAAAAAAAGCGCTGCAGAGCATCTGTGGCTCTTTCATGCCCTCAGCTCTAGGTTGCACCAGCCATGATGGACAAACCCAGAGGGATGAGTTTCAGTCAGGAGGTCAAGAACAAGGATGGAAAACATCGTCATTGGGCATGACTGCAGCCTACCCAAACATTTCATTCTGTTATGTAATATTTCTAGAACCAAGTTTTTGTCATTAGTTTGAACATACCTTGATGTTGTAGATGGGGTGGATGTTCTTCATTGTGTCCATCACCACTTTGCGTACCTGAACATTGGAGAAAGAGACATTAAAAAAAACGGCTCTTCAAACACTTTCTTTTTGCAGATTTTTTCACATAAAAAAACACAATTATGCTGCTTCAGTGCATCCCAAGTCATGCTGACTACTACCATGAATGCAGTGTGCCATGATGTCGTTTCCCATTCAAAACACAGGGGATGAAAAAAATAAAAAAGCAAAACAAATTAATCGACAGGGATGACTGTTTGTCTCCATTCATTAGAGGTGAACGTCTGTTTAGACTGAGGAAACCTCTGAAAACTATACGGTGGATCTGTTTAATGCAAAATGGGACGAAGCTTCAAACTCACTGAGACAGATTTAATACTGACGTACAAACAGAACTGATGCTGAGTCACCGTCTGATCTGGTGCTGTCCACAAACAAGACCAGCTGTGTGTGTGTGTCTGTGTGTCTGGCTCTTAGAGGGTTAACTAAGGCCGAATGCCTTGGTGAAAAGAAGTCTTACCTCCTTTAGGCCATTGAACGGCCCCAGTGCTGATACTGTGTTGCCCTGCACCATCACATAGCAGTTGGTCAACAACTCTAATGCCTGGAAATAAGGGAAGGGAAAGTAATGCATATGAAATATGACTTAGGAAATTATCTATAAACAGTTACAATGACAGTTGTTTTCCTCCTCACTTACAATGCATCTCTGGCTCTTAAATTCAGCTGAAGAAAAATTATCAAATTATTTTGACTTTGAACTAAAAATCTCTTGGTATTTTCTCCTACAGTGCCCTTATACTCCAGGGTAACCACATTCTAGATTCAACTTGAACTTCAGTAAAATTTATTGGTGATCTAACAGATTTTAGATAGGCTTTGTGGGTGATCTGTGCAGATCATAGAACATCCATGATTCATGGTGCTGCCCTTATCACCATAGCAGACAGCAAAGTCAGGATGATCAATGAAGTAAAGAATACTAACATAATGACAGAATAATTAGAATAAAAGCCTGAGAGGTCAATGTGTTTGAACAGAAAAACCAGGAAAAGACTGTTTCAAAAGTAAAGCCACACAAGGTGACTCCATCTTTATATTTAATCACACAGTTAAGGATGTGGTTGTGTTGTGAAACTCCAGCACATGTTCAAAATTTCAGTGAAAATTTTCTAGTTATATTTGTAAAATGAGAGCCAAGTAAAATACTTTAGCAAATTATCTGAATTTTACCTGTAAGTGTTAGCAACTAACATGCTTAAAGTTAATGTAAACAAACATTAGCCTTTACTTTATTCAGTTCAGATTTCAGCAGAATGACAACTGAGTGATGAATATTTCCAAATCGTGACTTTCCCCCTTGGGAATTAATAAAATATTTTGGATTTGACTGATGGATTTGAGTGAGCTGCTGTGACTTTTTACTTTCATCGTTTCTTTCGCTGTACCCGTTAGTATTAGCTAACAACACTCCAAGCCAAGGCACTGATCCCTTACTATTGGAGCCTGTAGTTAGAAGCACAAAGAACCACTACTATTGGTGGGTTTAATCACAGAGCTCGCCTTGCGCATTGACGGTCCAGCGTTAATTTTAACCACAAATCTAGCCTCATTTTAGAAAAAGTAAAAGTAAGCTTTGTGATTAAAGTAACTAATCTTGTGATTAGAGTAAACAATTAAACAATCACAAACAATGAACATAAAGCAGTATTTAAAGTGCTGCTTCTTTGCAGCCAATAGATGTTCATTGGACTCACTTTTAGGGTGGAGCCCTTGGGGCCAATAAGTCGCTGTCTTCGCTTCACAAACCGCTCTCTGTTTCTAACCAGGGTCCCAATTTTAATGATGTCACAGGCCACATCATCCTGTAATATCCGCACAGCCTGGAAGTGAAAAACACTGTGAACAAAAAATGCGTCTGCAACTCTCCTTGCTCCTTGCTCCTGCTGCCAACTGGCATTACATGGTACTAGAAGCACAAGAAAAAACATTTACATATAGCATGTGTGTTTTATGAACAAGCGAGTCTGTACCCAACAGGTCACATGTTTAATGTCCTCTAAACATTACCTGTTCAAAGGGGACACTCCTGGATAGCAGCTTAATGAGATCTCTTGCTCTGACGATGGCATAAGGGTCAAACGTTTTCTTTGTTGTGCATACAGTGATGCTTCCCTCTATCAGGTCCAACGTGGCTTTGATGTGCTGAGAAGATCAAAGAATCAAAACCCATGTTACACAAAATCCAAACAGCAAAGTACAGGGCTGCAGTTCAGCCTGACCAGGCTTGAAGTTAGCAAAGTGGTCATTCAAATTTAATGTCACTTATATGAGCATACTAAGGGATCAAGCACAAGCATTTAAAGAGATAATACATACAACAAATATATTAATCTAAAAACTTGCCACAATATGTAACCTTCAGTGATATTTTAATAACAAATATCTTCCTTCAACTCACAAGCACCATCCTGCAGCCACAGCAATATCGTTATTAAAGGGGCTAGTTTATTAGAAAATTTACTAGCAACTAAAATTTAGTAAAGAAAAAAAAACAAAACATCAAAACAAAATCTAAATAAGGTAAAAGAGCACTAATCAACAGAAATATGTTTTCCTCCTGTTCAATCTATGACACAATGTGGACACAGAAAAGAGATTATTAAATTACTTGAAGCACTTTGGGCTGCATAGTACAATACTGGATTAATCATGGCAATGAGAGTCTGAATTCAAACATCTGCCACATCTCTCATCCAAAGGCCAATGGGGATGATACGATGGTTACTTATTTAATTTTCAGGGTCCATTTCAAAAATCCATTAACTAACGTGGACAGAAGTTTGAAAGGACCCAACAATTTGTCTGACAAAGCAGCTCCTTGTCATATTTCAAAACGACTGTTCTCTAGTAGTGGTCGCTGTGTATTGCACATGAAAAACTCAGCATGACTATCAGCCTAAATAGATGAAAAGAAGAACACTTATTTATGACAAAACTGAAAATCATATTATCTGGTATTTGGTCTATAGCCTGCTGTTGAATATGAACATAGGTGACCAATGTAACCCTTTTACATGCAATTGTATTTGTTTAATAAAACTCTGAAGCAAAATTGGGACGCATTATGGTCGGTTTTCAGGCGCTTTTTCTGAAGAAAATACTGATTCAGTGCACTTACCGCTTCTCCTAGGGCCTTCTCTACAAGTGGCCAGCACTCTTTCAGGTAAGATTCTCTGTATTTTGGAAAAAGTGTGGCAAAGCTGCTCTCCTCCAGCAGACCACGGGGGTTGTCTTCCTTAGTGAAAGCAGCCTCTTTCCATCCATCAGGAACAGTCAGGAGTTCAGATTCATCCACTGCATAACACAGGCATCAGAACCAAAGGAGAGTTTGACACCTGTTTTTTTTTCATACAACTCAAACCACATCATTTGTTGTATTACATTATATACAAGTATTATAACAGTCGGACACTAGTGCATGTTTTTCATTGCATTTAGGACTGGGCAATAATTCAATATGAAAATATGCCTTTATCTTTCAATGAAAAAAATAACAGCTTAATGGAATCATGCATTTGGTGCTGACATAGACGGTTTTCGTATCCTGATTTAAAAAAAAAAAAAAAAAAGGTCTATGGTTTGTGCATGTATGCATGTGTGTACATTAAAATACTTTTTTGGACCTAACGACCCAAGTACTGGGCTTTTAAAATTTGGTCGCACTAATTATTGGGGGGTATAACGAAGACTAGCATTTAATATGCTTAAAAATATATCTGACAGTGGACCCATGTACAAGCAAAGAACACAGAGAGAAGCGTCACGCTACGTCTCTGCTGTGTTAAAAAGGTGGCTAACGTATGATAATACACGCCAGTGTCCAGTCACCAAAGAGTAAATCTCCACTTAAAATGCTATTTTGTGTTGTTTCCTTTGGTGTGAACTAAAAAAATAAAATAAAAAAGTCAACCGGGAAGGTTCTAAATACATATACATGAAATGTTAAACTGTCAGCAACAGGAGGCAAGCTTGCTAGCGTAATGCTAACGTTGAGGTTTATTCAAGCGTGCCTTGCAACTGACGAAAACACTTTCACTGGCGTAAACACTGGGGAAATCAGTTTTGCTTCAACGTAAACGGGAGACCGTGTGGTATAATAGTAGTTTGGAACTACAAAGTATACTTAACTCACCTTGGTTTTTGGTCTTTTTCGACTTTTTCCCTGTCTGTGCTTCACTCACGCCGTCTCCCGTCGTGGAGGTCGCCATTGTTGTTGGGAAAGAGTACTTCTTCGTCTTCTTCCGGGTTAACGGCAGCTAAAGTGTATTGTATTACTGCCATCTTCCGGAGTAATGCGGTAATGTAATATGCAAATAAGAGAATTTAGGAAGTCAGTTATGTCTGCCCCTGTTCTTGACTTTGGTACAAATTTTGAGAGTATGCCACACTTAAAAAAAAAGAAAAGAAAAAACTGTAGTTTTACGGGAAAAAAACTGACAGCAGCTATTCCGTAAAAAATGTACAAATGTAAGTAACATTATTGAGTAATCTTTACTGTTAACATATTAAATCGGTTTAAAAATGTATTTTAAACTTGCAAATCCCATAGCTTGAGAGAGAGGAAATATAAATGCATCAAAATATTGTTTATTAACAGGGAAAAAGTGTCTACTGACTCAGAGACCCCTCCACAATATGTGTCCCGCCCAGTTGTCGAAAATTAAAACCAACACAATCAGTTTGTATGTATTTGAAATAGATTGATTTATTTTAAATACATATATATTAATAATCTTTTATCTGTGTTTAATGAATACACAAATACAAACACAAGTAGATTGTATTGATATAGAAAGACTTAATGAATATACATTTCTTGGGGTAATAATTGACAATAAAATTAATTGGAAGTCTCATGTAAAATATATGCAAAGCAAACTGTGAAGGAGCATTTCTATTCTGAATAAAGCAAAACACTATCTGGACCTCCACTTCTCCACATTCTCTATTGTTCACTGGTTCACCATACTTGGAGTATTGTGCAAAGATTTGGGTTAATTATAAATTATAATAAATATAAATGTACAACACAACCACTGTCTATACTGCAGAACAGAGCCATAAGAATAATTCATGATTCCGGTTACAGAGACTACAAAAATTATCTATTTTTAAACTCAAAAGCACTTAAATTCACTGACCTGGTTCATTTCCAAACAGCACAAATCATGTTCAAAGCAATACACAATCTACTTCCTGGAAATATTCAAAAATTGTTTTTTAACAGAGATAATACATACAATGTGAGGGGGGGGGTTGAATTGAAAACATCAGTGTCAGCACGTACAAGATTAAAAGATGAGTTCAAAAAGCGATATGAACACATTGTTTTCAAAAGGTACTGGGAGGCAGAAAGGGTTCAACATTCAGGTTTGGCTATGAATGGATCTATGCATCTGTTTACTCTGTTTAATCCATCCATCCATCCATCCGTCCGTCCGTCCGTCCGTCCGTCCATCCATCCATCCATCCATCCATCCCTTATTCCTACGTTTTGTTAGAAAAAAATAAAGTAAACATGCATATTTGGAGAGTCCGCTTGTTGAAGGACTAGGGGAGAAGGGGGAAGGTTAAGGGTTAGGTTTAGGGTTATTGTTGTTGTTTTGACCATTTGTTTACTGTGATATTCTCAGTTGTTTTGTCCCCCCCTATATATTTTATTTATATTATTTAATTTATCAATTACTATGCTTTACTTTTTCTTTGTGTTACTCAAACATGCTCGAAATAAAGCCTTCATTCATTCATTCATTCATTCATTCCTTTGAAAACCGTGGGAAAACAGTGAGCAGCAGCATGCCACTGCCTTACCCGGAGGGAAGAAAAAGTAGTTCCTACCAGCAGTGTGTCATTTAGACCAGATCTGAATAGCTTATTTACTTTCCACAGCATTCCTGTTAATGATAAAAATAACCACAAATGACTGAAGTATCAAAAGTATCAATATTTTAATTTTAAATCGATTTTAGAGCATACAAATCTGGTATTGGGAGTATCGATATTTCAGGATTAATTCACACATGACTGCTATCATGTGACTTTATTCTATTGAAGTGACAGCAGAGTTCAGAAGTGATTCAGTGATTCAGAAGTGAAATGTATTTTTTCTGCAATCAAAATTTATATCTTAACTATACTTTGTTAGATTAACGCAATAATAAATATAACTTCTTTTTAAAAGAGTATTTGGAACTTCAAAGGGTCCAAAAGCTGACACTGTATGAGTTACATACCCTTACAAATACTTTCCATAAACTTAACAGGTCACAGAGCAAATTCCGTTCACCCAGGTGGAACGGAGCATGTTTTACTGGTTTCTTCAAACTGTTGACATGAAGCTAAGTTTTAGTGTTTAAGTGACACCCCTTTGGACAAGGACACATCTCATGAAGGATTACTTGCTCTTTTTTTCCAAATAAATCTGAGGTAAGACAAAATATTCTGATGAAAAAAAAAAAAATGAATATAAGCTTTCTTTTAAAGGCATTTGAAAACTAAATTTTGCCACAAACTGCTCGTTCCTTATTTTTATGTTTGAGATATTTACATTTGAAATGTGATCATAATCTTGTTAACTCTAACCTGAATGTAGACGAGTATAGTATTTAACTCTGATATGCAGCGGAGTAAAAGTAGAGCGTAATATGAAATGAACCACTTAAGTACCAGTTACTCAATCTGTACCAAGCGTACCATTAAGAAAAAGACAGTAATTGATCAGGATTAACTTTAGGCTTTTAGGCATTTCGGTCGTAATAAGATATTCAGTGAACATTGTATTCAAAATTTCCTTCATTAATCTTTGTGTGTTAATGGCAGATGTACATTACATTCCAATATCTGATATAAAACGTTTTTTGTGACGTTTTTTTTTTGGATGGCTAAATACCAGAGCAAAAAAAAAAAAAAAAGCTTTAATATTCTCAGAACGTCAATTAAAAATCATGAGTACTTTTAGAAGTACAGTTTGCAGTTTTTTTTTCCTTAAAATTAATTTTGTATGAGAATAAAACATACAATAATGAATGGATTGAAGTTGTTAGTGACTGGTGGGTCAGGGGGAAACCTGCACACTGTGTGTGTTCTGTTGTTAGTATCCACACAGAGTTAAGTGTATGTGTTTTCTATATGTTTCTTAGCTTTTCTACGTTTCCTCTATGTGAATACTCAAGATATGTACTTGTTCCTGAAAAAGTGTGTCAAAGGACTTACAAAGGAGTTGTTTTTTGTATTTAGTGCTAGTTAGTGGAATACATTTACAGTGCAAATAAATGATCAATGACATGGCTATTGAAGAATGAAGCTAATATATATGTATACATAAATATATGAGAAAACAATGATAAAAGACTTACTGTGGGTGTGGGCTTACTGAGGGATTAAGGGACAGCCGTATTCTTTTGAAAGTCCCCACTGAAAGATGTTTTCCATCACCATGGATTACACAACACCCTGCAAGTAATCATGGCTATCTACACTGCTGAACAAGTCTGCTCCGGGAATGCAGTCAAGTGAGCCATCATCAGTTAGCCTCTCTGAAGTCAAACAAGACATCCCAATATATGGAGTGTTAAGGGATATTTATGGTAAATCCATTGAAACTGCTCAGAGCGAGCTGATCTACACTGTAAACTCTTCACTTGTCATTCTTTCTTTCTTTGTTTACTGTGTAAAACTTTAACTGCAGAGAGGAAATTAAGTATTAACTTTATATTTTATATGAACACACCACGTGAAATAATCAAATTGCCAAAAAGTGTGTTTGTTGAGTTGACACGCGGCTCACTTGGCGACTAACTGACAAGCTTACTTTTTATCTGTGTGTCAAAGAATTCCAGACAGGCAGAAACACAATCACAAAGGACGGCTCAGTCACTTTTCACTTTTGTCATGTCCATGCAGACACAAAAGTTTAGTCATTTTTTATCACAAAGTGACCAATCATTAAATTACACCCCTTTTTCAATCAATTAATTTCATGCAGTTTTTGTTTTTCGACAAAATCAAACAGTCAACCAATCATGTAAGCAGTCAATGTTAGTGGTTAAAGGGTAAGGATTATAACATGTGGGATACTGGTTCAATCCCCAGGGTTAAAGCTCAACATGAATACTTTGATAAAGATGTGTGACAGTCCCTTCACTGATTTGATGTTAATAAGCTGTTTCTGTCATGGTAATAGCTGTGTGATTCCTGAAGTCTCAGCATTGACCAGGCCCTCGCAGAGTGGAGCAGTCAGGGAACCGAGCACCAGCAGGTCTCCTGATAGTCGACTGCCTACAAGAATAACCTGCAATAAATAGGTCATAAGTCAAGTCTGTAGGTCAAACGCTCCAATAGTAATGAAAAGGGGTGTGGCTAGTGAAAATGTGACAATCAGTCGTTAAATGGGACTCTGCTGAGTACACTGTTTACCTTTTCCAAGACTATATAACAAACGTTCATGAAAGGTGGAATGGTTAAATTTGAAGGGGCGGGGCTTTTAGTGAAATATTATTATGCAGTAGTGTTCAGAGCTGGACCCTCATAATGCATAAGGTCTTTTGTTAAGGATTAGCGCAAAGCTAACAGTGGAAGGTTCATTCAAATGAACGCACAGGACGCGTATGTTTGACTTTGTGAAAAGCAAACATAAATATATAAGACAGTGCTTTACGCTGTTCTTCAGTGACCTGTCGAGAGGGCGATTCCGATCTTGGCTGCTCTTCCTGTTATCAATTGTTTGCACTATGTTGACGTGCTCTTTGCTTTTGTCATGCTTGTCAAAGGGTGGATGGCTGAAATTCTTTGCCCCCATATGAAAGGCGCTGCTCTTATCAGCCAGACTCGGACGCGACATATTTTACATCACATCAGGGTGCGTTCATCATTGGTTGGAGCAGACAGACCTCCTGCAGCCACTTTTCCACACACTCTTTCTTTGTGCGGCTCAGGTGGGGGTTCAGTGTGATGTCTTTTTGGAACACCAAAATAGTAACTTAGCGGGGCTTGCTTCTTGGACATTTGGACAAGCGCTTCTTCTCCCAGCAATCCCAGCTGTTGGTGCACAAGAGCGTTTCATTGCATTCGATGTGCTCTCGTGCACCAACAGCTGAAGCTTGCATTTCTATGACGCAGGCGCACTTGCACACCAATTATGTGCAGGTGAATAATGTTTGATAATTGAACGTTTGCAGACAAAAGCCTGTATCACAGCTCTCCATTCATAGATTTTCATTTCATTTTTTACACAAAGATTTCTTCGCAGTTTATTTAAGTTATTTGATTACATTTGAATAAAATAGAAGAATGTAACAGTATTACAACAATACTCTACTGAAGAAGGGCACTTTAAGAAATCAGACCTCCACCGAGGCTCTGCACACACACACTACACTCCTACACTACAGAAACAGATCCATTTCAGAACAATTACTGGATTGTTCCTTGACCATGTTACAATCCTACAACACAGGTTTTTATTGAAATGAAGCCAGTATTTTTTCTGTAATACTGATGAGGAAAAAGATCTTAAAATAAGTTACATATTATAAACATATACATATAATCAATGAGATTATCCAACAGAAAGGCCGTTCCAGAAATACAGAAACTTTAACCGGCCATACTGCAAACGGAAACAGTTAAGTACAAATATTATGTTTGGGCCACAAACCATTATATTTTTAGATCAAGACATGGGCCAATTAAAAATTGATGGCGGGCCAAAATTTGGACACCCCTGTATTATGATATTCCGCAATTGTGTTTTAATTAAGCAAATCATATTCTTGAACAAATTAAGATTTCAGTTTTACTCTTGAAAAATGAAAATATAGTATAGATGAAATATAGTGTGAGCAGGTGAACAGGTGCTGTGTTCGGTCAGTAGAGTGGTAAAAATGTTAATGCATAATAGTTTATGATGCCATTGAGGCAATGACGCCTCAATATGACCTGTAAGACCATTAGTGAGAACAACTGGTTGTTTCCGTTTAGCTACTTTCAGTTCAAGTCTGATCCTCCCAAATCAGATGCCTTAGAAAGAACTTCTATGGATTTGCTGAAAATCCATTTACTGAAAAAAAAGTTTAAGCTATACTTAGATGCAGTCCCATGGCCTTTTTTGGATATCCTCTATAGCATAGTGTTTGTTTGTTTGTTTGTCTGTTGTTTTTTTTAAACATATTTGCGTAAAATATTATAGGGGAGACCGGGGCTTGTTGTCACACTTTTTACACTCTTACATATTTCTTGGAATCAATACATCATATATTAA
>JAOWBC010000904.1:15522065-15552169 GCA_028566105.1 Hypoplectrus providencianus | reverse complement strand
AGAGCCGGCTGAGATAGGCACAGCCTCCCCGTGACCCGGGATTACCTGGATAAAGCGGTTCGGAAAATGGATGGATGTTCACTAAGCACCGCCCACCTTAGTTACTGTTGTTACGCCTGCTAACCTTCACTTTTTTAATGATACATATGCAGTTTGTAATATTAAAAAAATATATATTAACATATTAAGAGCTCAAGTTTTTAGAAACAATGTGATTTTAATTTAATCACTGACAAAAGCGGGGTCTCATTTTGAGCCATCCACAGAAGAAATTGCTGTCACTAGTAGGACTCTCATCCAATTAATAAATATTTGTCAGCATTAATCACAATTGTCCGTAATTTTTTCCTTACAGAGGGTTCTTTCTGTTCACCATCCACAATATTACTGCTATTACTGATTTCCCAAACTACAGGGCGGGATGAGGATTATACTCACAGAACATGCGCACATTAATCACGTGTTTAAAAATGTAATATAAAGGAATGGCTTTAAAATGAATGTGTGTTACTTCGTCAATCAAAATCAAATCAAGTAGCTGACATTTTGTTGTTTCCAACTAACTGTATTTAATGCAAGTGATTGCTAAATATATGGTACTGCACGAAATCACACTTTAGGAGTTAGTGATCCATGTTGAAGACTTGGAAATAGAGAAATGATGAAAATGAAATAGGTAATACTGTCAGAGGCATGTCAGTGAGTCATCGTGAAACAAAGAGTACTATATGCTCCTGGCTCTTCAATTACATCTGCAGATAATTGTCAGCTTCTCCATTACTGGCAGCTCATGCAGGTATCCATATCAGAAGGCTGAAAATGATCAGATTACAATAACCGTGGCTGACTGTGAGAGGTGAAAACAAAAACGAGAAACTAAATGGGAACCAAAACAGATTGTATTTCTTGCCAACTTGTGCGTGAAAAGAAGCAAACAATGAAAGTCGCTAATTCATGAACTGGAATGACAGCAAACCCTAACCCCAGTCTCCCGGCCCCCAACAGAACTATAGGTAAATATCTGCATAAAAATGATACATACTTTCGAAAAGCATCACTAAAGAGTTTCTAAAATATCAAATGTTGACATGATTATAAGGTAAAAGGCAAATTGTCGGCAGTGTGATTTGGTCTTAGTGACGTGAGAGTCCTCTTCACTATGTCTAACTCTAAACAATTTGCGAGTTGGTTTCATGTTACTCCTCAATCAACAAGTCAATCAGTCTGGTCTAAAAAATGTGTCTAGGTGTACAGCTTGAACAAGTTTTCCCTGTATTGATATGACTGAACTTGATTGGACTTTGATTTCTACCCAATCAGGTGATGCTGGTTCACCCGAGTGAGGCTATCCCAGTGCTGATCAGGATGAACAGTGAACAGCCTGACAGGATGGATTTCAAGAGTGTCTTCCGCTCAGGCTCAGTCTCTGAAACTACCATCTGTAATATCTGCCTGCGTCCGACACAGCGGCCTGTGTGTAACTACACTGACCTCCGTACAGGAGAACCTTGGTTCTGTTACAAACCAAAGAAACTGAGATGTGGTGCCAGGATCAGTCATGCCAAGGCAGGATTCAAAAGAAAACTAAAGGCAAATGAGATCAAGCTTTTTCAAAGGTGAGAAAGCAGAAAGAAGTAGATTGCCCTCTGTATGACTTCTCATAAATACATGTATTGATCTGTTTAAATTTCAGAATATAGTAACTCCAGGCAGTTAAGATTGATTCTAAAGATATTCACTTTTAGTTAATTGATAATTAATTAATACAAATTAACGTAGCAGTTAATTTGATTAACACTGGCCTATTTACACACAGCTGTAAAACAAGCTTAGCATTCCTTCCTGGAGTTATGTTAATAGGTAATGTAAGTCCATTCTTCTTTAAGCCATATTTTGTTCTTCACTACCTTGAGAGAGAAAAATCTGTAAATACTGAATATAGGTTCACAAACTGGAGCAAGAACAGTTATATTGCATTCAACATAACCGTTATGTTGGTATTCAAGAAAAAAAATAACAATTGAATAATTGATTGTTGAAATCCAGCAATGTTAGCCTTCAATTACTTGCTTTAACAAAAAAAACAAACATTTGATCAACTGCAACGTAAAGCAAGATTCAAGTTCAAGAAAGCCAATAAGTTATTGTGACTTCTGAAATGTTTTTGGTTCAACAACTGAACACACTTACATTCCATGTGACTGCAGTGTTGTTCTCCTTTAGTATTGTGTTAACAGGACCATGGGTCTGTTTTAGAGTGGACTGATAAGTAGGCACGTATGTCTTTGCTTAGACAGGCAGAATGACAAGGAAAGGTAAGAAGTCATTAGAATTCTAATATCACCAATTAAACCTAATCTGCATGTCTTTCTTGTCTTTTATTTCCAAAGACAAAAACACGGACACCCAAACTGAAAAACTAAGTGGTAGTGACTTGTCATTCACAAGGTAGCAGTGCACCAAAGCATGTAGGTTTATTGTGTATTTTACTCTAAATGGTTTACAAAGTCATAGCTCACAACAGTTTACAAAATCATAGCTCCATATACAAACATGAGGCCATGAACTAATTTGGAAATTGTTGAGATCATTTTTTCATCGACCTTAACACAACAGGACTTCTTCATGCAACTACTGGAGTTGTCCCCTGCTGGACATGTGAAAGAATGCAGGAGAAAATTGTACTGTTAAATTTGCACAGCATCTGGATATCAAAATACAACAAAATCACACAATAACAGGATCAAGAAAACACAAAAACGAAATGGAAAGGAATCTGCAAACTCTTGTGGTAACTATCTGGGTCCAGCACTACAAGCAACACCTTATGTATTACACATTGTCTTTGGAGTGCTGCATTTATAAAAAAAAAAAAGTTTAATGAGTACAGCATTATTGCTCTATATACTCTTTTTTTTTTTTCAGATTGTAGTTTAACAATGTGTGATAACTTCTGGCCATCTTTTTGTTTTTCTAATTTGTTGATTTTGTTCTGTGCAAGTCAAATTTACCATTTGTGCTTTTCCTCAGAGGTGTCAACATGAAAGTTTACATCCACGCTTCAGGACCTGCCAGTGTTCCTGTATTGCCAAAAAAGGAGGGTAAAGTATGATTTTTTACGACTTTAGACAAAAACATTTCAGAACTTACCAAGCCGTCCTTACACTGCCACTTTTAAGTGATTTCCTTTTACCTGTATTGTGTTAAAAAATTTCAGCACCTGTCTCTACATTTAAAAGAATGTTATGCAAAAAGGCAATTTATTGAAAGGATAACAAAATATTCAAGGAATAGGTCGACCTATCAGCCCTCAGAGTAGCTTCTTCTACTCTTTAATTTCTTTAAACCCTTTCTAACCTGCAACAAGACCGATGAACTCCAAGTGAATGTTCATCATCTGCACCAGTTTAGGAGGGTATCAACCCTGGCTTTCACAAATATATGGCTCACCAAGGAGGATGAGAACAATTGCACAAAGAACTAAAAGAAATTATTGAGGAAGAAATGGATCCTCTTTACTGTGACCAATCTGGAGAAGGAGAATTCCAAGGAAGTGAATAGGGCCATTTAGTTCACCAAGCTGAACTACAGAGACAAAGTGGAGGAGAAACTCACCCGCGTGAACCTTCTCACTCAGCTTGGAAGGGTCTCAAGACAACTTCTGCAGTCAACACTACCAACAACACCAGTGACCCTGTTACCATCACTGGAAGCAGCTATGCATCCTCCTCCTTCACCAGATTTAAAACCAACAAGTCCACCCATCTAGATGACATCAGATCCTACCTCAAATCCGGTAAGCTCCACTTTGAGTCAAACACCAAGGTGACAAGGGCCCTGAAGAAGACCAGAGCACACAGTGCTCCAGGTGCCAACAATACCAGTGGCCTGGTCCTCAAACCAGGCTGGTTTGGTACTGGTTGATCAGATGGGAGGCTTGTTCCAGTGCCTGTTCCAAAGATCCATGAACAATGGCATTGTCCCCTAGCTGTCCCCAAAAAAGGGTTCCCCAAAGCCCCGAATAACTTACTCCCTGTGGTACTCAACTCTCATGTGATGAAAGCCATTAAAACAGGCCTTGAAGAAGCACATCACCCTCCAGTACCAGTCACAACCAGATCCACTCCAGTTTGTTTAAAGGGCCAGCAGAGGTGAGGACGTTGCCAAAGTTTTCATAATCAACACCATTCACAAACAGTTGAAACTGTCAAACAGCTCAGGCAGGCTTCTATTTGCTGATATTTCATCTGCCTTTAACACCCTGCAACCACACATCCTGGCTCAAAGATCCCTCAACAACTTCAAGATGGATGGATAGCTCATTCTATGGATCCTGGGCTTTCTCACCAACAGGACACATAAAGTCAGGATAAACAACACCACTTCAGATCTCCTGGTCACCTCCACTGGCTCCCCACAGGCCCAACCAACCTAACCATCACCTGGTTAAGTTAACCAATGGCACAGTTCACCTGTCCCTCCTCAGTGGCCCCAACCTACATCGCAGCCCAGCTCCCAGTTCAATCGAATGTTGCACCAAAGTTCACCAATTCAATGATTCCTCTATCAGTCAGTGTCTGAGAGGCAAAGTGGTCCACCTGTACGGAGACTCCACCATCAGGCAGTGGTTTGAATATTTCAGCTCAGCACTGCCAGGTATGAAACCCACCACAATTTCTGGAAACATTAAAATAATAATTTTGTTACCACTGCAGCTTCATCTGTTCTCTCTGTAATACTTTCAGATCTCAAGGATTTTGATCTGCACAGCCGAAAGGCAAATGGACCTCTCCTGGCCTTGGACTACGCAAAAAATATCCTGGTGACGTTTCTCTGTCACGGTCCTCCTCTCCGCTTTAAGACACTCCCAACCAGTCAGCTTCGTTATGTTGCCAATGAACTTGATGGCGTACTTGGAGGCCCAAACACAGTCATCGTTATCGGTGTCTGGTCTCATTTTGGCAGTTTTCCCATGGAGTTCTACATCCGGCGGCTGCAGAACATCCGCAGGGCGGTGCTGCGGCTACTGGACAGGGCTCCAGGTACACTGGTCATCATCAGGACGGCGAACCCCAGAGCTTTGGGGCTTTATGAGGCTCTTACCAATAGCGACTGGTACTCACTGCAGCTTGATAGGATCCTCAGAGCCATGTTCAAAGGACTCAATGTTCATCTCATTGATGCCTGGGAGATGGTCCTGGCCTATCACCTACCACATGAAATCCACCCAAAACCTCCCATTATTAAAAATATGATTAACAGGCTCTTGTCCTATGTATGCCCTGACAAAGGCAGCTAGATGTGTTTGTTGAAGAAGAACGGGGATTCAAGCACACACTGCAAACAGACACAACACAAGCAAATGAAGAAGCATCTTCACCAACATAACAACAAAAGGGCAGAATCTAGAAAACAAAAAACAATTAAACACAAAAACCATCAACTGTCTGGGACCCAGTGCTGACATACTTGGATAAACCTTGAAGTTGTGCCCACTTCAAACCACCCAGCAGGACTCTCGCATCTGCATTTACAGTTGTGGTATTCATCCATCCACAACATTAGCAATAGTGAGCCTGTGTGTTTGTGTCTTTCTCTTTTGTTTTGCATTGCTATTATGATTATTATTTTCATTATCCTTCCTTGCTTTTAGAAATGTGAGCGAGATGAGTGTCCTACATACAAAAAAAAAGTAAATAAATAAATAGATGTGAGCATTGACCCAACATTTTCTTTTGTTATTTTAATGTAGTGCTTATGTACATGTCCTGTCTGCCATACCATTGCTATAAATAAAAATGGAAAAAAAAAAATCAACTTTGAGGCACATGCGCGGCATTGAGAGAAAGTACAGGAAACTCAACATTCAAACAAAATCCAGGTGACAATTTTCACAATTATGTTATTGCCTATTGTCAAATAGGCAACAAACAGTCAAAGTTTCTCACAGTGCAATATTAGAATAACGTAAGATTAAGCTCCTTGTCTGCTTTTACCTGCAATTAAATAAAAAAATATCCCCACCAGCTAGCCAAGCACTGTCTCTGCCTGTGTGTCAGCTGACCTGTTGAAGACAGTTTAGCCAGCTGGCCAATCAGCTCCTGCAGACACACAGCTGCTTGACTGACCAATTAGAAACTGGTGAATATGTTAGAAAATATATACATCAGAATACTTACGTACATGGTGGTGTAGTGGTTAGCAATCTTGACCAACAGCAGGAGGGTCAACATTTGTAACCTCCCATCAGCTCTTCTGGGTGGAGTCTGTATGTTCTCTCCAGGTACAGCTACTTCCCACAGTCCAAAACCATGCAAAATAGGTCTGACTCTAGATTGCCTGTCAGTGTGGGATATGTTAACATTCTGCCAATCGTGCTGTCCTCTCTACTGAGGGAATCATGGCCCATGGACTGGTCTGTAGGGATGAACAGGACACTTTAAATTTATCTATAAGCAATCTGGTGGTAGGTCCTGCAAAAAAACTCTGCATCCCACCTCCATAGGGTGATCACCACTGTTCCAGCCAACTCAGCATTGCATTAAGTTGGACCGTTTAGGCTCTCAAGGCCTGTGTCTTTTTTCTCAAGCAAAAATAAATTGAGAGTATGGTTTAATATGATATTAGGACAGATTCAAGAAACCAGATGAGACAAGATTATTTACAAGTACCTCTGACTGGTCTTGCGTACATTACATTCATGCCATGTTCTTAAGTCTCTCTCTCTCTCCAATTACACATCTGTCCGTCCTTCCTGTCACTCTTCCTAAGGTTTTCTTCTATTTTTTCCCATGTGAAAGGGTTTTTGAGGAGGTCTTTGTTGTCCACTGCAAAAGGTCAAAGGACAAAGGGTGTCTTACCCTGTAGAGCATGGGTGGGCATTTATTTTTCCCAAGGCGTCATATGGGTTACTGCAAATGTAGCAGATCGCCAGACTGATCCTCTGAATTTAATTCTCTTCTATATCAATTTTATCCATGTATAAAATGCAGTAAATTATATGGTTTTGAGCTGACACTGGCTCGAGTACATGTTAAGATAAGACTATGTTAGTGTGGAGTAAATACAATCCATATGTCACTTCTCTTTATTTAAACACATTTATAAATTTCGGGGTAACCTCACACGGGCCAGAGATCAACAGCCGGTGTGTTTATAGCTTGCCAACTTTGAACGCATCATGTGTAGTCTCTGTGATGCATGTTGCTGCTTGCATGTGACTTACTGTGTTTTGATTGACTCTGGGATGAGGGCTGCCTTATGTAGCCAACATGTAGTATAGTTTGGTGTGACATGGTTAGTTCACTTACATATTAAGAAGAGTGCTTAATGTTATTGGCTGTTGTGGGTCGGTCGGGGCAAAAATGCCAGAGTCAATAGTTTATCCAGTCCCACTTAACACACTTGCAGGCTCCCAAACAGCCCCCATACTGACAGTGAATGCCCACAGAGGCTAAAGGTCCTCAAGGACTCAACATTGAGTGTTTTAAGCACTTGTTGATATGACATCACACATCAAATACAGGCAAGGATGCTAAACAACTTCAAAAAAAGATAAGAAGTTGCAGTCTGACCATAATGTCACAATTGAAATGACAATCACCACATACAGAACAGACTTACATCCCTCAGATTTACAAAACACCAAACCGAAACACAGAATTATGGAGCGATTAAACAGTGGTTAACAGCAAAAAAGTCAAAGGGACTTCTGTGTGGTGTTTTGGATACACACATGTGACTTTGTTTATTGGAGATCTGAAACTTCACTGTTTCTGTTTTTTACTGACACTGGCAGTTAGGAAGGATCAAATGAACCGTTGCAATGTTGCAATCAAAAGCCGCAGTGACACAACACACAACTCTCTTCCTTTGGCATCGGCATTGCTGCCACTATAACACAAATATTTCCTGTTTTTTTCCATTATAACAGGATTTCCTTCTTTCCTGAAAACTTTAACCTGAAGCTGAATATACAAGATTAACAATGATTTGTCCTATAGTTACAGTGAACTGTCTCCAGGATCAGCATAACACATTTAGAGATGGAAGGTGTTCCAAGCACTTTATTTCAGTCGCAGTTGCTCATAATAAGTCATGATTGCTTTGATTGCACTCACAGAGAGTACAGTTACTGCCAAAAAAATTATTGATCCAGCCATGATGGAGATCATCATCACATGATCTGCCCCTGTGAAGAGAAGTCATTTATATTGTTTTACGGGTACACAATAGACATCTAACTGTAGTTAGGCTCACAGCAATGAACTATAAAGATTTAAACAAAACTGCATAAAACTGAACTGGTCAAAAGGACACAAAAGTAATTTAAATTCTGAATCAAATTTTGTGCTATACTGTATTTGATAAGCAAAAAGGGCATTATTTGACACACAATGAAAAGTCTGTCATGCTAAACCTAACAACTAAAAATGTACATGGATCATGTAGCAGTGTGATAATTGATAATTCTGCATTTCTCAGCTTCCTTGACATAAACTCACAGTAAGATGGTGAGATGCTTGAAAGGCCCCTCTTGTTGACCACCAGAGGTCCAGCAGACACAACAGCAGCCTGTTTCCCCTCTTTGTTCAACTGGCTCACTGATCTCTTCATGCGCAGCTGGCTGGTGCAATTCTATTAAAAAAAAAAAAAAAAAAAAAAAAAAAAGCTTAGGACCTGTCCTGATTAGGAAGCATCATTTGCTTGCTGGTTCCTTTGGGGGACCAGCAATAGAGTTGCCTTTGAGGAGCCACTACCCTAACGTCTCTCAGGTGGGTGTACAACCTTTATCTGCATAAACACACCTGTACACCACTGGAGTCAGCCATAGATTACATGGCCAGCACCCAGCAAATGTTAAAGAGTCTTTGATGATGGCAAAGCCAGCATCAACCAGTGACATACAAAACAACTTTAAGGCAGAGAAAGGTCCCCAGTATTACACTTCAATGTAATCTGCAGCAGATGGCATAACCTGAATGACACAGATGAATTACTTATATAAACAGGTCATTCATCATAAACACTGAAAGTGCTCTCTCAACCTCAAACAGTAAGCTTACCCTTGTGCAGTTGTCTTTATGTCCACATATGTTGGCCAGGCAGTGAATGTAGACAGGCAGCCTTTTGGGCATAGTGAACATCTGAATGGAAAATCTGCTTCTCTGAGCCTGGCCATTAACAGAAAGCCAGTGGAAGGTGTTGTCAACAGCACAGCTGTGGACAGGAGGGTGACATATAGTGTCATCACCCAGGTCAACTCTAGCAAAATACATTTAAGGTTAGATAGTGATGTTTGAGATGAAGCACATAAATATATGTTTCCCTACAAGTTATATGACAACTTTTTATGATGGGAAATCTTTCCCTGCTCATCATATAGACCTAGCTAAAAGAAACTGGGCACGGAGCTGCATTTGAAAGTAAGAATAAAGGCTGCATCTCGGGGACAAGCAATGACAGATCAAGGTAAAGCTGAGATTTTCTGTAGCATTCACATGTCCATCAAAACTGAATTAAAAACACACAAAAGTACAATGTACATGTTTGATGAGGGTTAGAGTTTGTTGCAAGTTAAATGTAGAATAATAAGGCTCAACGAGAGTGTACAATAACAAAGCAACAAAGGCAAACAAATGCCAGCATGCAACTTTATCTTTCTACATGTTGTATAGACAAGATCAGTTACATATTCACCCACCTTTCCTGTAGGAGGACGCCCTGGACTGTGTCCTGTGGGTCGATGCTCTCAGTGGCCCAGCATGAGTCCACCTGCAGGAGGACGTCTGAAGCAAATGAGCTGTTAGTTTGCAGAGCCACCTGAAAGAACAAGGTATCCTCAGGCTCCATGGTGATGGCGTCCCTATAGCTGGAGGTGTAGGACTTGTCTGTGTACATGGTCATTGACAGCCCCAGCTGCAGTGAGGAATTAAACTCTACCAAGGAGACAGAGGACAGCCTACAACAACAAAAGCAGTGTTAAGATGTTTGTGTCCATTTAGTAACTTTTTTTTTTTATTTGAAGCAAAAAGACAATATATGGTGATGTGATTCTTACCACTCCGTATCCACACTGACTTGAGCGTTGCGAACATAATGGCGTGGGTAGACACACTTCCAAACAACTTTTAGATCCTTTCGGCTGATGGTTTGTTCTCTGGTCAAGGTCACAGTCATAGTGTTTTGGTATATGATGTGGGTTTTGTTAATCTGGATAGTCACACACACAACATATGTAACACTTCAAAGTGTAGAATAAACTGAGATGATTGATGTGCTGCACCATCAGTCACTCACCTGCCTCTCAGTTCCACATTCAGAGGCTTTGCGTGATGTTTGGAAGTAGTAGAACATATCAGTCTCATCCACAGCACACCGCCCATCATTCAGCTTCACATCCACCTTCCCCCCAATGTAAGAAATCAGGTAGGGTTTTGCTATTCCACCAGTAACCAGTTTATCTAGACACTGGCTGAAAAGGCCATTTTCTGTTTCAAAGCAAGAGACAAGAAATCATACAATTCCTCTGGGGTCCACTAGATGCTGGCATTGAGAGAACAAAATCTGCATTCAGATGGAAGAAGTTGGAGGCTATCTCAGACAACTTTAGACCAAGCCAAATACACTTAAACCTATTTAGGTTAACTGTTGATTGGGAATGAATGGGAAAATTGTGATTGGACTCTATTCAAGTGGCCGAGGGTTAACCCTTGACAGGTCAGACAGACTGTTGTTAGGGCCACAGATATGCCACAGATGGATCTAGCTCATTTGTACATATGGGCCTGGTTTGGATGTAAAGTCAGCATTCTGGAGCCCTCTTTTCTGAGACTGATTTAGTTGAACTGGCTCTCTTTTTTCTCTTTTACAGAGGTGTCCCACCTTGAGGTATTAGGAGCAAATCAAGCCATATCATAATATGAATAAGAATTATAAATAATTCTCATATATAACTATGATAGCCATCTACACACAGTTATCAGACACACACCAGTGGCATTCAGATTCAAGGCATATGTAAACCCATCACTACCACAGTGCAGACAGAGACAGAAAACCATTGATGCTCTAACTCAATCCCACATGAACCTAGGCTCCTTGACTGACAAGGGCATTATTTTGAAACATAACATAAGATGCTCTAACTAAGGCGACCACAAAGACTTGAATGGATCACCCAGGGCTTCATGTTTCATTGTATAAGAGATGTTACTTAAAATTACCATTGCAGACTGGACGTGAAGTTGCTGCAGGCTTGACAACCGCGCTCACATCGTAGTAGCCATGTTGGCACACACATTTGTAGGAGCCCAGAGTGTTGATGCACAGAGAATTGTGAGGACACAGAGTTTGTTTGGGGGAAGCACACAGATCTGGACCTGACAATAAGCCACAGAATATAAGAACAAGCAGAAGAATATGAATACAAATGGCATAAAAGACTATAAACTTGAACAATTTGAGCTGGATATTACCTACCATCCCAGTGTAGGATCCCATTTGTAACAGATATGTTGCTTGTATTCAGGGAGCGGATGTAATCCAGCTGATCTTTAATAGGCAGAGGAACATCTTCAGTTTTGGAGGCATCAAAAGACATAAAGAGAATGTCTGTTTTGTCAGGCTCATCTGCAGGTTCAAAGGTGGCCAGCTCAACACGGGCTGGTGGATCAAAGTCCTTAAACAGCTCCTGCAGCTGAAGAACACACAAAAATATGATGCTTCACAGACGAGAACAAACTTAATTGGAATAAAAATACCTTTTGCTGAAATGTATAACATGAACATGAACATGCAATAATATCTGCTCCAAGAGTGTGTTTTTGCTCTATGGACTGACAAGTCAGCTGGAGACTTCAGGTTTCGTTTAAGGATTTTGATGGAATCTTTGATGTGGTGATGAACCTTATCAGGTTGTAGACAAGTTCAAAGACATGTTCTCCTTTTGAGAGGTTCTGTTCTGAATCTAACTGAATGTGTCAAAATGAGGCTAGAGATTTGGTGTGATTTAATGTGCATTAAGAAAATGTGAGTGGAAACACTGAAAATTGAAGAAGCTTAAATGTGTGGGTTTTTTTAATTATCCTTGATTGAGATCAACAAGTGGGTGTATTCATAAAAGCATGTATAAAATAACTGAAAGGTCTAATCATTGCTCCACACAGACCAGATGTAACCATCCTCATTTTAATATATTCTGACTTCTGTTAATTTTCTCAGTTACTTTTTACCATTTAAGATAAAAAGCTCATTGCCATTGAGTCCTCTTATTGTGCTCTCTTTATCTTCAATGATATAAGCATTTTCTAGCTCGAGAGTTGGCATCACCTAGTGTTTATCTCAATGAACCAGCTCCTAATAAGACTCTAATAAGAACCTGAAAAAACAGATAAATTGGCATTTTCTTTAAAAGGCTCATTATTTGATGGAAAAATGTAGGTACATTTTGATGGAAAAATGTAGGTACATTTTGATGGAAAACTGGCTTTGTACTGCATTTTTACAAAATACTATATATAATTGAATCTGTTAATCACTGACCACTTTTTATCCACCTTATCTTTGAAAATTGTCCCCATTTTGGCTCTTGGTTCTGACATGTCATCCTGTAGATCCTCAGGCAGTGACCAGGGCACAACCATTGTGAGACCCATGCTGGAAAAGTCTACCAGCAGCTCTACAAAAGCCAAACATGGAAGCATGAAGGATTACATCTTAATGATAGATAAATAATAGCAATAACAAATAACTGATCAGTTCAAACTCAAAAACGGATTAAATAAAACTCATCCCACTTAAAACAAAAACACCACATCACCACTGTCATGTTGAACTAAAGGCATCTCAGACTGACCTTGGTCCAGAGCAGGTCCCGCAGCTCTCACAAGCAATTCTAAGGATGAATTAGATCCCTCAAAGCACACATGAGAGCGCTCTGACTCCCATTGTCCATAGCATTGCTCCCAAACATCGAGGACGTAAGTCTTCCCTTCATCCAGACCTGGGAGACGCAGCTCTGTGTCACTTACACGGCTAGTCTGGATGGTGGTGCCATTCTCCAGAGAAAGCTCATATAAATAGGCCACAGCTGGCGGGTGGTTGGTGTGTGGTATCCACAGGGCGGTGGAGTCGTTAGAGCGATACCTGAGCTCAGACACACCAATAGGTCCTAGAAACACACAGTATAAGGCCATATATAAATAAAAAAAACGGATACCATGCATATTGAAGAATAAATTAGGTGACAAATATCACAATCATATTTCTATGAAAGATGGGTTCAAATGAAAATGGGAGGAATACACCTATTAACTATTTGCACAAATGTCAAAGATGCTCATTGAGAGAGAGAACTGCAAGAATGATATCTATAACCTGGAGTCAGCATTTTTAAACCTGTGATTCCTTTGTCCCCTTTTGGTTAAATATCTGAAATAATCTAGGCAGGTGTTTCATTCCAAAACATAATAGTTTCAACAGTACCTGTGTGTGCTGCGACCGTCTTGGCACTCATCGGCACACCGTCTCCACACAGCGCCTCCACCCTTGCCTGGTACTGCTGGCATGGCAGCAGTCCCTCCACAGTGAAGTTGGTGATGAGCGTGGTGCCCTGCAGCACCCCCTCATGGTAGACTCTGAACATGGAAATGGATGAGGAGTTCTGCACCTCCCATCTCAGGGAGTAGTTGTCGTGGCCATATGATGACTGACGCAAGGCCTCTATGCTAGAGTGAGCTGAGGAGCAGAGAGGGGGTTAGATTCTTACCACAGTCTTTTGTACAGGACAACATCAGCAGTATGACCATAAAACCATCTATTGGGGTTTTCCTGAAAGTGGTGAAAGTGGTGAATGTATGTTTTAGAGAAAGTACTAAGCAGCTTATTTGGGGAAGTGTACACTAGCTCGCTAATTCTTGTTCCATTTGTGGTCTCATAAAAACAGACGAGAGAAGCTTAACTGTGTAGGAAAACGTGACATGACCATATATAAATAGTAATAACAATAACAGAAATTGAAAACAAGGCGATGGCCATCACCAAGGTATGGGAAACACTAACTAGCTTGATGAACAGTTTGAGTAAAGCTAATTAATAAAAAAAAAAAATCTCCAGAGACCTAAAATCAAGAACTGTGCATTTGGATCAGATTGTACGCAGTCTGATGCAAAGTAGGATGCAGCAGGAAAATGACCCTTAACAACAGAATGGCTTCAAATGGCAAAAGAAAATCCCAGAGTTGGAACGCATTCCAATGGAGATGTTGTGGAATCCCCTGAGGAGAGACGTTCATATTAGACAGCCTAAGAATAAGGCTGACTTGAAGCAGTTCGTATAGGAAGATGGTCTAAAATTTCTCCTGAAAATTGAGCAGGACTGTTCAGCAGCTGCTGTAAAAGCTTGGTTAACTTAAAAGCTTCCAAAGGAGGTTCTACTATTTATTAAATCCAAGGTTTAAATTACTTTTCCACCAGCAAAAGTCTTAATGTAATGTATTGAGCAACAGTAGTTTTTTTGCTTATTACTATTCCTTTTCAATTGTGGACAAGGAAGTAGGTAAGCTCTTGGTAAGCTTTTGAAAATCAAATCATTTTGTATAGTTACTGTATCAGTGTTCATACCGGAGTTCCCATCAATCAGCACCATCTTGCTGTACCGGGATTCGTTCCCCCACTGGCAAACCGTCTGCAGGCCAAACTTCACCCTGCTACAGGGTTCAATGTCAGACAAGGTGAATACAAAATTGTCATCCTTGTGCCACAACAGCACCTCCTCTGTGATGTGGTCAGAACCATTGAGGTAGAAGGCAGTAAGGAGGAAGGAGGAGAACTTGTGGCTCTCGGGGCAGTCCCAGGCTAGCGATATGCTGCTGCTATTCCATGATGTCATCTCAAAGTCCTTAGGAATGTCTGGATCTAGTGGAAAAAGGATCAAGAATTGTCAAAGTGTTTTAAATCTGCTTCAACAGACCACTTGTGCAGCGAAAATGAGCTTTAAAAACAACATATAGTATACATAATATTGCCTATTCTAAACCAAACAGCTGGTTATTTACACTTCTTGAAAATACATTTAGGTTGATCTGGAGTCCTGTCTGTGGCCAAATAATGAAAGGTACGTCTAATATTCACTCCTTTTATCTTAAAGACGAACATCTTACTCATCAGCTGCTTAATGCTCCACTTTGTTCAATGAAAAAATTTTATGAAAAATAACTGAAATCTTAACTACGTATTGAATCATCACCATAGTATCATGACAGCATTGAATTGGAAGAAAAGTAGCACTCTTAAAAAGCTTCCATAAAGAAATTGGTTATTGTACTTAACACAGTGCTATAAACATTTTTAGTATTGTCTCAAACTATCATAAGATCAAAGACAGAAGAAATAAAAGCATCTTAAAAAGATGATGTACCACCTAGCCCTACTTTTTTTTTGTTACGATGACTCGTTTTGTCAATTAAATCATCAATGAGTCACAACATACAATGCAAAAAGCCTTTCTTGGGATGACTTGATTTGGGATGACTATTGCTTCTCCAAATATATATTAATGGAGTTAAAAATGTAAACTGTATGAACAATGTTGTTCATACCTTGTGAGTACCCCAGTAGTGTAATATTAGTGCAACTCCAAATAATAGCAGTTTTCATTTCAACTCAAAAAAGCATAACCCCGGTTGTCATATTGGTAATCTGATAATCTGGCATCAGTGTCAAAAAATTCCATATCTTCAAGCTCCAATTGTTATTTGCAATGACAAATATTTTATATGAACCATTATATTGGGCTGGTAAAGGAAAAGTTAAATGGATGTCTAAAGTAAAAACCTCAAGCACCTGATAGTAATAGGCCAAGTAAAAAATGTATTTGGTTTTGTTATCTGTGTGAACATTTTTTTTTGGAGCCCATGCCTTGTGGTTGTTAAGTAATCCATCGCACCACCGGTCAATACCTGTAATAGTAGAAAGGCAGATGAAGGAATGGGAACCTGCCGTCTCCACACAGGCCACATAGGAGCTGCAGGAGTCCAGAGCTGTGAAGTGGTAGAGGTGGTTGGTGGTAGTGTCCATGCTGAGCACATTATACGTGTTCAGTTTGGTGTTGTAAAGTGTCACAGTGTGGTGGCTGCTGACTCCTGAGACCCAGGAGACCAGCAACATAGAAGTAGTCCTGGACTCGAGCTTGACAGGGGGGCGCATGGTGTAGCCTACGATGAGACAATTAGGGTTTAAGTCACACAAAGAGATAGCAATTTAAAGCATTTTCAAATCACATGTGATGGAAAGATTTACCTGCAAAAATGTGCACAGCAAAGTTTACTCCAGTAAATCTGAGTTGCAGTGATCAGCTTACCATGAAGTAGCCCAAAAATGTATTACAATGACAAAGTTTTTCATATCATATCCTGAGTAAAAATATGAAGAAACGAGATGGTTAACTGTCATTTAAACGATTTGATGGTAGCTAAATTGCCAAACAGTGAAACACTGAGACATTCACAATTAATAACCTGCAATATTTGAGTAAATATTCAATGTAAAGCTCAATTATATGTATTTGTTGGTTAACTAAAATGCACTTATGGTATTTTCTGCTACGGGATTTATAGTCTATACCCTTTATGGGGTAGAGCTGCGTGACTTTTTCTGGGTTGGGAGCAGCTATTACCTCGAGTCTACATTTTTAATTATAAATTTTTAATGTATAATTCGATTCCATTGGGCAGATTGGCCAATCTTTGGACAGAGCCAGGCTATCTGTTCCCTGACAGTTTAAAGTTTTTTTTTTTTCTAAAAGTTAACATTACTGCTTGGGCAGGATTTCAAGCCAATTCTAAACTTGGTCTCGGGTGACCTATTTGGTCTCTAAAAGACTGAAGAAATGCACAGTGTCTGCTCGACCTAACCTAGCCTCAAACCAGAGTGTGCAGTAACAGCAAGGTTAACCTGAAGGCCAAACCCCAACAAAATTATCTCCTAAAAACATTCAATCCACAAAATGCACACAAACAGATATTCTCACCAATTGCAAGGAAGAAGTTGGCATCCTGATGGAAGTATGTTGTTGAATTCTCACATGCAAAAACCTCCGTGGGACTCATCTTATCAAGGAAGTCCTGAAGAGAAGGGACCAAGAAAGTAAAAAGCAAGATGCACTGTGTCCATCACGCATCTATCTAATTGTAGCTGTAAACATGTCATATCAGAAATACCTTAGTGGCACTTGATGGTTGCTGTGTGGGTTTCCGCTGGCCTCTGATTTTAGTTGACCTTGTACCTTAGATATAAATTGTATTTAGCAATAACAGCTGTTGGTTCATACTAGGTAAGATTTTTATTTTTTTTTTAACAAAAGAAGCTTACGTGGTGAGATTCTGAAGGTCCATGTCTGAACAGAGCTTCCATACATCAGTGTTAGCTTGTTTTCTACAGTTGGGGGCACCGTCAGGGAGGTGACCTTACCCACCTTTCTTATGGAATTTAGTGCTGTATCATTGAGCCACAGGTTTCCTTTATGCCTAAAAAGATTAGAAAATAGTCAAAGCCTTTGTACACTCTATTTTGCCCCTTAAAGAGAAGGTAATTCCAAATTACATCTGAAAATATGTTTGCTTAATGCTGCTCATCACCACATCCACACATCTGAAAATGTCACTTCAATAATAATCCTGTTTAACATCACTTCAATAAAGGGAAATCTAAATGCTATAGCATAAACAAAAGCTGTTGGTAGGGAAATGCTTGACTGGCAGATCTTGTCATCAACTCATCCAAAAGAGTAGGGAAGGGTAACTAGAATTTATTATTTATCATCAGTGTTGGGCCTCATTAACCAACTCTTAGCTAAATGAAAAATAAATAAATAGTAATAAAATAAATTATATTTATATGTTGGCGAAAAACTGTTTATGTGGTTACATTACATTTGTCATGGGTTTCTACAGGAGTGTGAAATTCAACATCACTATATAATTGCTGATAACCTGGTTTTAAAAAAAGTTTGGTTTTTTTTTCTTCTTTTTTCTACCATACGGCAAGAGATTCTGACTAGCAGAGAAAAAAATCTGCGTCTTCTAAACAAAGTGTGGCGTGGCGTTCTCCTAAAACATTAGTGAATGCACTTTATTAGCCAAAATGAGACACTGCGGACGAAATACCGTTTACTTGCGTGCCAAATAATTTGTTGTATTTACCTTTCCAGGGCATCATCCTTGCTCATCCAGCATATTGAGAAAGAAATGTCTTCGCAACGTCCTGCATGAAAACCGAGTGTAATATCTCGAAATGTAGTTTTATTCACTCAATAAATTGTCAGATGTGTGCCAACTACTTACCAAACGATATCGCATGTGGCACAAGTATGAAAAAGATGAACGAAAACTGTAGGGAGTTCCTGAAAACATAACAAAAAAAAAAAAAGATTAATCCGGTGAAATGGGTCGCTTAACGATATTAAACCGACGGACAACTGTTTTTCTTACATATTTTTTGTAGAATCTCAAACGGAAATCATGCCGTGTTTATCAACCTCAGGCGTAGCTGGAAATGTCACGGTCCTAATGAGTTTCAGGTGTGCGTTGCCTTCACGCACCTGCATAGATTCACGAAGTTCCCAGCATCAATGGAATCGAAAGGACATACTCATATTAAATCGAGAATATTGGAATTTAAAATGGACTTTTGGTTATGTACAGGACAATAACGTAAGAGCAGAACATGTACAGTTTTTAATTTAAAAGAGGAGCGATCGTCGAAGGCAAATCCTTTCTCAGCATCTGTTACTTTAAAGCAGATGTGTATTTCAGTAGTTCGTGTAAAAATATGGGATTAAGAATGATTTCAGCGTTTGTATAAATATTTGCATTATTTTTATTTAGTTCAACGTAGAAATAAATAAACTCAGAGATTGTTAACATTTTTTGTAATCTGTTTCTTCATCTGATGGTTATGTATGGCTATGTTGATTGAAAAGAAATGTAAATGAAAGTGAAATGAAATCTACCTTTGTTGTTTCTTTGTTCATTTGTTGTTTTTCTTTTGAGTCAGTGGCTCATTCTGCATCTTTTGGGATCTGTAAAGAAGGGAGAAAACTGACAGTGAATCCCTTTTTATTCTTTCTCTTTTTTATTATTTCAATTGATTTGATTCGATTTTTGTAGAAGAACAGCTTTAATTTAAGTTATTTTACACCATTTCAGTTTTTGTGTTTTGTATTAAAAGGTCTACTTAAATGTGTATAGATCCAGGTAAAGAATTCAGGTCACTCTTCTTACATAAAGTTCATTCATGAATTTTTACCCAAGCAATATCTAGCACAGTGTCCTATGTTTTTTTTTTTTTTTTTTTTTTTTTTTTAAAGATATTTGTTTGTTATCAACACGCTTGTAAATTAAACCATTGGTCAAAACTAAATAGTATAATGTTAAGAACACACTTACATAAAACAGTGAAATAATAGGGGTTGGATTTCTATGTGTGCAGTGTCACATGTTTAGTGTGAACAGAACACACTACTTCCTTGTTGCACCGCAGAAGAGGGAAGAGGTCGTATCAGATCTCACAAACTAAAGGTTAGGAAATGATGTTAATATAAAGTTTCATGGTACTTATTAACCATGTCTGGTATCCAGTCTTGATTTATGCATTTGTAATGACTCAACTTTGTTTAGTGTGTTCGTAAAACGAGCCTAAACATGATGACTGGTGAGAAACACAGTGATTGGGAAATCTTTGCCTGGTCTGTTTAGTTCCTATTTCTGCATTCAGATATGTGTTCATAACTGGTTGAGATTTACAAGGACTCTGATCTGATTAAGTCATCGGGACCTGGATAATTAAACCATTTGTATAGGTGCAATTGTACTGTAAATATCCATTTTCTAGCAGGACCCAAGCACTAGTGCTTTATGTACATATAACTATAAACTGCTGAGAACTGCCTGGCAGTGAGGTACTTGACTTTACTAGTTTATTTCCATTTTTATGTAACTTCAAATCCACTACATTTAGGTGCCTGTTTGAGTTACTTTTCAGGACGTGGTTAAAAATGAGACACATGATAAGTTTAAAGACATTGGGCTCATTATTTAAAACTCATAACAGCTTCTGAAATGGGTAAAATGAAAATAAAAATGCTGCTTATATAATTAACATAATCAATAATAATTTAATCATGTATTCTAAATGTATTTAACAATCCATGGATCCATTCTCCATAGCAAGAACTTTTAGTTTTGATACTTTAAATACATTTCAAGGCTGATAGTTTTGTACTCTAATTTATGTAAGTTTTTGGATGTGGAGTTTTCACACAAAAGAGCTCTACCTAGAAACTAAAGGACTAACCTAAGAAACCAAAAGACAGACCTCCCTGACTAAATAAACAGGAGAAAACAGTTAACAAAATTGGCAGTCCACTCTTACAATATGGAGTGAGAAGGAAACTATATTTGAATATTAAAGAACTAAACAATAACAGAAGTGTAACCAATTGAAAGGCAAGGAGGATAAGGAAATTTTCTGCTGTTCGAACAGTCATCTTGAACCTTTTTATGCACTGTGTTTTTCCGGCTGCAGCCAATAAGATTGGGGCGTGGAGTCTATACACCAATACTCCCGCAGCTCTGGCACTCACAAAACAGGAAATGCAGTCATAACATAGCTTTCTTACATACAAGCTAATAGAGCCAATTATTATTTCTAAATACAGGCATATATTCTGTACATCCCCTTTTTGTTTATTGCTTATCATCTATTCGTTGCATGAATTTGTTGCACGAAGAATATAAGGAGGGATGCATTGTACTTTTTCTAGTAGGAGAAGGGAGCTTAAAGTTCCATGTTGTCCTGAAGGCAGCATAAATTCAGTCTGTGTGTAATTGCAGAATATAAAGTTCTTAAAAGGTAAGTGGATCCCAAATTAAGAAAAAAAAGCATAGTCCTGACAGCCCTGGAAAATAATGCTCCATTCATTTTAAATTAGCAGATTGTAAGTGCTAGTTGGCCTGTTTGTAGACAAACTTATCAGCATGTGATCCCTTTAAACAAAGCAGCATGGTTGTGTGTCCTCTGATCAAAGGAGATGGTTCAAGTGTGCAGTTTTCCCCTCAGATTACTTGAATATTTGCAGAAAGCCCCTAGGTGGCACTGTTCCCCTTTAGAAAATCTGAAATCCTTTATTAGTTTAGAAGGACCCAAATATTTTTTTTCACTTAAAAATACCTAAATAAAAAAAACTGAATATGAGATACTGATTTCAAAAGTTGCAACAGGCTCATTCCTGCATGAGGCCTTCTGTGTTACCCCTATTTACCTTCCGTGTGTGACTTTGTGATTACATTAAGCAAAGGAAAGACGACTTGTCCTCTATTAGTAGTTCTGCATCATAATGTCCCTGTCCATCTTTTTTTCAGGGTCCACTGGACGCCAATCTGCAATCAGACAGAGCAGCTTTTGTCCTACAAATCTTGACAAGCAACTAGGAAAATTGGAGTCACAAGAATGCACAGTCTGTGGGGAGTTTCTGGCTGTGGGCTGCAAACTTTTCCATCGCAGCTGGACCATAATTCAAGTCAAATCATGATCTGAGCAGCAGGGTCTGGGGAAGTATAAGAGTATTCCGACGCAATATGGAGAGCTGGCACTGTTTGCTGCTGCTGTGCACACTGATTTTAGTGCTGGCCTCTGGAGAGACGGCAAAAAATGATGATGACATCGACCTTGTCAGCTTCCTGAGAGGTATCTACCCCGGGCTGCCAGTGAGAGACGAGCCGTTCATCATCAAAAAAGACTTTGAGATAAACTCCCTCAAGGAGCATCCATGCCCTGAGGTCCTTTCAGCCACAGAGCAAACCAAGGTCAAACCAGTCAATCAGGATATAAACAGGGTTCCCGGACCGGTGGTGTTCACTAAAGATGGACAAATCAAGGGGATTACAGTGGACAAAGCCCACGTATTTTATGGGATACCCTATGCAGATCCTCCTGTTGGGGCTTATCGCTGGAAGTCCCCCAGACCTGTTAGTCCTCGGACGGGGGTCTATGATGCCTCCTTCCCCAGGGCGTCATGCATGCAGGCTTGCAGCGGACCCATCACTGAGGAGTGTCCACGGATAGTAAGGAACATATATGCATGATGTTGTTAGATGCATTTACATCTTTACATTGTGATTTTTTTTGTTTTAGCACAGTGTCTTATAGTGAACACAGCAGCTACAAAAGCTTCACCTGCTAACTTGCCAATATGAGTTGCAGCAGTTGGACTAAGAACAGCTAAGAAGGTGTTCACTCCTGGTTGTGTTCAACACTGAGCAACTCATGTAACATTCACGTTATCTCCTCCTCCTTCAGTTCCATATGCAGGATTATAGGAATATTGAGGTCATGTGTCCAGCATGTGAAGGCAATACTGAAACCACTGTTTCTTCCTTGTTGGCCTAAAATCAGAGTATTGTTTATATATACATTCATATATGACATCTTAAATGTATTTTCAACATTTTAAATGTTCTCAAAATTGTAACTCTTTTAACTCATTTAATGTAATCATTTCAACTTTAGTTTGACTGCTTTGTAAAATTTTGACTTCTTTTAAAATTCAAATATGTTGCTGTCACAGTTTTTTTGGGGGGGGGGGGTCATTGATAATAAGTTTCAACATTTAGACTTTATTCACATAATACAAAAGAGCTATGGCGAACAAGCCAGTTAGCTACTGCTGGGGTTTAGGGTTTGGGTTTGAATATCAAGAATGCAACACTGTTAACTTTCTCTACCACTCCATCAAGCTACTAAATGTTACTTAGCCAAAAATACGAAGTGTTTAGCACTGAGATTATAACAATACATTATAACTAGGGAGCATTTGTATCCTGTGAGATTGGCAAGTTACAACCAAGGCTAAATAAATCCTTGAATTTGACCAAACACCGAAATGACCATTTCCATTTCCATTTTCTAATGTCCCAAAGGTCAGTGAGGACTGTCTCTACCTAAACATCTTTGTCCCCCTGGATGTGACCTTCAACCCCCCTGTGGGGAGCCCATTGCCCGTCATGGTGTGGATCCACGGTGGAGATTTCATAGTTGGCTCCGCCTCCAAGCCACTGTATGATGGGCGCTTCATCAGTAACTTCACCCACAGCATTGTTGTAAGCCTGGAGTACCGACTGGGTATGTTCATGTATGTGTGTAATAATCAGCCTGATCAGACACAATTCTGTGACATGACCACGTTTGTAATAACACTGCATAACGTGCTGGTGGAATGTGTGGAAAATAAAGTCAACAGGGATCCTTTTTGTGCTGGACACACGTATTCCCTGGTATACTAACCTCACTCGGTGATGTAGCAGGAATGATCGCCAGCAATGCCCAGTTTAAAGGGGGGATGTCACAGTGAGCAGGAGGGAGGGGTGGTGTCGAACATAGCTGACGATACCTGGCTGCATGTGAAACCACAAGTAGACAACTTTTAACATAACATGGTTTTATGTGCCTTCTGTGGCTTGTGAATTACATTTTTTTTTACGTAACTTACAATGTAACTTATGCTGTGAAGATTGCATTTTTATTTGTTTTTTTTTTTTAAAGTAACACGTTTTTTTACGCAACTTTCCGACATTTTTTGCCCTAGATCTAAGTCTGTGCTTTTGTAGCTTAAATTCACTGAAACTGCAACCTTTTATTTTTACAACTGTCAAACATACATTCATGTAGAAAGTGCTGTTTTTAGAACTCTTTGTTGATTCCCATACTTTACCTGGGTAGTGTTTCCGTGCTGCCGTGCACATTCCATTCCATCAGAAGTTCATTTTTTTGTTATAACAAACACGGTCATTTCACTCAATTTTGTCAGATCATGTTTAAAATAACAAATGAATTAGCACAAACAAAAGCATTGATGCATGTGAACTTGTAACAACTTATACCTTATCTATGTATTTAAATTGTAGTGTATGTGCAGGGATAAAGGAAGCATGACCTTTAGTACTGGATCCTATGAAAGGAAACAATCAGGCATCTCATGGCAGACCTTAGTTGAAATAATGGTGTGTGTGTGTCCATGTGCGGGAGACATTATGAGGCCGACTACTATGTGCGTGTCATTATCTTTAATGGCCGAGCCTGTTTGTAATTCCTCAGCTTTCCTTCAGGACTGAACACAGGAGCAGAGATTGGGAATGTTGGTAATTTTGGAAGTCAGAGGAAATGAATGTCTTGCTGCAGTCAATTATGTCTGACCATGTGGATTTTTGCTTGATTTAAGGTGCTTTTGGGTTCCTTGTGTCGGGCAAAGACCCTCACTCCTCTGCTTCAGGGAATTATGGGATCTTGGATCAGCAGGCAGCCCTTCTTTGGATCCAGCAGAACATTGCCGTGTTTGGGGGCAATCCTGGCAAGGCAAGCACACGCACACAATACACAAATATTACAGTACAGTGTTAATCTTTAACAGTGTGTATCTCTTCAAAATCTCACAAATTATTCCACTTTTCTTTCAAGACAACAAATGCCATGCACATAAGTGATGCTTTTCTTGTGAGTTGAACTATTCTCTCTACCAGCAACAACAAGAAGATCACAAACTCAATAAAATGAATCATTTAACGTCTCTAAATAAAAATCTATAGTGTGTAATATTCTCAAAATCTGGAAATTTGGACAACCTTTGAGCAATTTGAAATGGGCGGAAAACGTGTGACACTGCGTATTGAGAAAAGATATTACCCAAGAAACAGTATTATCAATACTGAGCATTAGGCGTTTTTTGTACGTCCATTGATATGTTTTTCCTTCCTATTTAAAGTATCCATGATGGTTTCTTTACATGTAACTTCCAACGTTTTAATTTTATTTGACTTTGGATTAATATTTTTCACAGACTATTTCCATTTAATTGATTTTTATGATTATGATATTCAGGATTTTTGCTTCTCTGGTTGCATATAATTTTCTGAAGTGAGTTCTGATGGTAATTGATGTTTGTTATTTATGCCCTTCTATGGTATGGTTGCGTGCTTGTAACCACTCCCTATTTAACATGGGGAGAAAAAAGAAAAAGTCTTGAAATGTTGCTGGTTATAATAAGTGTAGGAGTTTTTTCTTGTTTGATCTGTCCAACGCAGGTAAATTGCCAAAAAAGAAAAAAAGAAAAGAAAAAAACTATTACCACCTACTTTTGCTCATAACCCTGCTGACTCAGTCCCATGCCATTGTGTTGTGTCGGTTGTCAGGTGACAGTATTTGGGGAGAGTGCCGGTGCTCAATCAGTGAGTCTTCACCTGATGATCCAGAGCAGCAAGCCTCTGTTTAAACAGGCTGTACTGCAGAGTCTGCCCTTCTCCATCCCTTTGAAGACTAGGTGAGAAACCGGTTACACTGGTAACTTACTTGTGCCTGGCTGAAGTGACAAAATGCAGAGGACTTAAAGAGCTTTCAAAAGATTAAGCTTCCTTTTCTCTGTCACATGTTTTCAGACCTTGCAGCGATGTTCCCAGCATGTTTACAGCTGAACTGTTATTTTGTATCGCTGCATCTCTTTGCCAGACACGACGCCCTGAAGCTGGGAAAAGACTTCACTAAACAGACCAACTGCTCTGTGAGCGACATCGTCTGCCTGCTGTCTCTCACTCCACAGGCCGTCCTGGCCGCCCAGATGAAAACAAGTAGGGCGCCGCGAACACCAGCCTACACTCGCCAAATTTAGAGCAACGCTCAGGGCAACCCACACAGTTACATAAGAAGGCAGGATACACTACGTTAATCTGCGAAAGATGATACAAACATTATTTGTATCTTGAGTCGTGGAATACTGGGGGGGGAAAAATCATGAAAGCTGAGCTATAGTGGGCCTCTAAAGATGCAATTAGAGAGACTTTACGGGCTCACAGCACCAAATGACTGTAATGCCGCTGCAGAGTTGACAGGCTTATTGATCTGTATCACTGACTCTGTGATTACGTCATCAGCTGCTGTTTTCTGCCTGTCTGAACTCACTTTCAGGCCTACAAATGAGGGACAAAAATATAACAGTAACAACTCGTTTCAGCTCTGATGGCTGAAGAAAAGTGTCAGGTCAACCCTTTCCACTCCCAAATACCCTCCATTTGATATGTACATACATCTGTATGAAACATACCAGGCTTTGTATCCAATAAAGGTACATCATGTATAGGTACATCATGGATAAAGGTACATCATGTTACATCATGTTCAACATCAGGTTTGTAAAAGCTACAATGCATGTGCCAAGTGGAAAATGATGCAACCAAAACTGACACTAGAAGAGTAATTTTCAACTATAGGGCCCTCTAAGCATTTTTGGTATTTTGGTGGCTGTCTCAAGACAAAAAGTTTTATCATTCATACAACAATATTACAACAACATGGCAATGGTTTACTCCAATTAGTTCTTTCTTTTTGACTTTTTTTCCTTAAACTATGTACCTCAGTTTGCACTGTCTTTTTAGTCAAACTGATTTGTTTTTATGTCAGGTTCCAAGATTGTGAACCCGTTCAGGTTCCTGGAGGTTTTTGAGACGTGGGGTCCGTATATCGATGGGGAGTTAATAAAAGAGCAAGCTGTCACTGCCTTCCAGAAGGGCCACTGGCAGAAAGAGAAGGCACTGCTGCTCGGTAAGACAAACACACACACACACACACACACACACACACACACACACACACACTCACAGAGAGAGAGAGAGAGAGAGAGAGAGAGAGAGAGAGAGAGAGAGAGAGAGAGAGAGAGAGAGAGAGAGAGAGAGAGAGCGAGAGAGAGAACATTTTAAAAAAATGTTAATATTTTAAATCTGCCTGAAATGTTGCTGATATTGAATCAATATTTCAGGTACTTTTGTACAAAAAGTACATTTTGCTAATAATACTTGACTGCTTTTACAGTAACTGTTAACCGTGAATATAGGAATTTTAGTACTTTTTTTACATTGTGGCATTTCTAGTTATGTCTGGATGATTCCTCCACTATTACTCAAATGGACATCTTTCTAGGGATTGGACAATGACATCTAGACTCGAGCCATTTGTATTGCTTGGTGTGGGACAGGAGTGTAATAAATACATACAAACACATTTAAATTAATCTATTAAATACATCATTATTTAAAAAAAATAAATAAATACAATTTTAAAAAAATGCCCATTTAGGTTGAATTTGGAAAGACTAAAATCATTTCATTTAATGTCTGATGAGACACAAATTGCTATTTCGAACAGTACTTCCTGTAATTATTGTTAACTAAAGAGTAAAGGCCTGTCTGGCTACTCTTTCAGGTGTATGCTTTCTGGCGGAGTCCCTTTGGTACAATTTTTTTTCCTGAGATTATAACAAAACTGAAAGCAATGTACCTACTTTCTTGGAAACCAAGCAGACAAGTGAATCAAGGTCAGAAGCTACAAACCAAATTACTTGTTGATGTAAAATAGCCAACAGTCATAACAGGAAGTAAACAGTGATTTTTACATCTAATGACAATCAGCCAATGGTAAGCTCATGCAAATGAGTAAAGGAAAGCTACAGGGACCGTAGAAGTCTACTTGTTTGCATGGACAAAGGTTCTGTCTTCCGTCCTACAGGTACAACCTCAGAAGAGGGGGTGATCTTTGCGTATGGTGTCTTCAACAAGCCAGTCTCTGCAGTGGAGAGCACTGTATACATCACAGCCATCTTTAAACAGCACGCACTGCGGATCCTGCACAAGTACCTGCCCCTGTACAAAGATGCTGACCGCAGAGATATGCTTGCTCAGGTAAAAAGTGCTCAATTCACAGTGTTTTCATTTTCAGCATTTTAGCCCAAGAGCACTTATTACAGTGCTAAAATCAAAATGAACACATTTTTAGGTTAGTTGTTTGTTAGCTCAATAATGACTGGTTGAATGGCAGCTTGATCTCACAGAATTAGGATGAGGGAAGTGGATGGGTCAAACAAAAGGCAGCCTTTTACCCAGGTGAATGGGGTTCGTTAACCGTGTGAAAACAAAAGTATAGAACGGTTACGTAACTTGGGTTTTAACGTGACTTCTTGCCATGTAAATTTTAAGTATCTTACATTTACGCCTGCATTTCCAGGAACTTCCACGGCTTCACTTTTGGCATTCCCAGTATATTTATTTTTTTTTTTTTTTGTCTTACCAGGAAGTTATTTGCCCTAAATCTAGGTCAGTAGTTTTGTAGCATAAATTCACGAACAAGAATCAATGAATTAGTGTTCTTAGGCAAATACATAGACAACAACCCAAAACATGTTCCAAGTCCACTTCCTTTACACAGTCCATAATTTGAAGTTGTTATCACTGTAAAGGTTGAATGGCTTGTGATGACAGGAGATGAAAACCCTGTAGTTTTCCTGCAGGTTGCAAAATAGCTTCTGCTCTGTGAGACACAGGGGTTCAAGAGGTGAAGCGCCTGGACTTATTTAGTATTCAGTCACGGTTCACAGTGCAGTAGGGAGACAGTAACACCTGCAGCTTGTCCTTCTACTCACACACCTCCTGCATGTTTTCATAAAGGGCACTAGTCCAAAGTAGCAGTGGGGTCAGCCTGAATGCTGTGGAGCGTGGTTGGAGATTATCGCTGTTCAAACTTTCCTGTAAATAAGCGTAGCACACAGATAAAGACACACCTAATTATGATGCCTTCCAAAAAAACAAAAACAAAAGAGAGAGAATGAAGGCTGTCAAAAGTTGAATACGGTCTGTTTCCTTAGATAGATAACTGTTATTTAATCTTAGAGACAATGTGTTGTTAATTTCATTCAGAGATTTTCAATTCATAGTAACTAAAGCGAACTGGTTTAAATGAGACTGAGGCAAAATTAATATAATTGATATTCTTCCATTTGATATGGCTTTGTCTCTTCATCATCAGCTAGACAGTGGCTGTCAGTAAACTGCCAACCAGGTTCCTGCAGGCTTAGATTTAGACAGTAACATCCAATTTGTGAGAAACTACAAATGTGTACTGCATCTATCCTGAATAAATTCACACTTTAGCACTAAGACTGAAAAAGGAACACTCAGACACAGTCTCTCACACACATCCAAACAAACACACATCAACAGCCACTCATTCTGGTGATTCTGTGATTCATTAAATGTAAAAGGCACATTTCTTCGACATCAGGGCAGAGCTAAAGTCTGCCATCCACCTAGAAAGCCATCAGTTCAGTCCCTTACTTTGTATAGAAGTTCAGCATTTTCACCATCATTCTGCAGAGTTTACACTGCACAATGTTGCTCATTGGCTCCTCAAACACAGATCCCAACACTCACCTACAGAGGGAGCTACAACTCCAGTTTTGTCTGGAGTCTCTATCCTAACACACTTTTTAATTTCTCCTCTATAACTGGTATGGGTCAAGCATATGGACCAACCTCCGGACTTGTTGCAGACTGAACGCTCTTGAATATGTATAGTGATGAAGGTATTATACCAAATGAACTTGGAACAACTTGGAAGCCCAACTAATAACAGCAGATATAAATTGGCTCATATTTATTATAAAATATATAGTGGTATCGCTTGGTATACGGCTTGTACTGTTCTCTCAAAATAAGTCTGCATACAGTCATTAAAGTCTAAACCAGGAAAAAAAGGGAGTACCCCCTAATAGAAAATATCCAAATTGTTCGTGATTAGCCATTTACCCTTCCCTGTGTCATGTGAATCATTCATGTTACAAGGGCTTCGTGTTATGGTCTGCGTGAGGTCTGGACCCAAAAGACATGTTATCAATGCAAACACAAATCCTTTATTGATTATAGCTGGTGAAATGCACAAATCATTGTATGGTGTCTACCATGTGGTAATGGCAACGCCGCATCGGCACGTGGAGAGATTGGATCTTGCAGGTTAACTCACACAACTGGACACAGAAGGATGCAATGAAGCATGAGACACAATGATCTGAGGCAATGTAGAAAGTACAGAGGAGCATTAGCCAAACAAGCTAAGCTGGTAATCTTTGTTTGTTTCCCCTCAAAATTTAGTATCAAATTAGTAAAATAAAATACACACACACACACACACACACACACACACATATATATATATATATATATATACATATATATATAT
>JAOWBC010000904.1:15508052-15520936 GCA_028566105.1 Hypoplectrus providencianus | reverse complement strand
TATATGTCAATATTTTTGACATTTTCTCATATAAACTGCACTTATCAGTGACCAGGGGATGTGTCACCGTGAGGTTGAATGGCTTGTGATGACACAGAAGGAGAAGCAAAACTCCAGCCTCCAGTTTTCTCCAAGGGTTTTCCTGCAAAGTGCAAGGAGGTGGCCTGTGGGAGCTACAGGGGGTCAGGAGGTGACACTCTTGGACATATTTAGTATTCAGTCACAGTTCATGTTGCAGTAGGGAGACTGTGAAGTCCCTGCATCTCTTCATAAAGGGCACTCCTCTAGAGGACTAGGGGTCAGCATAAATTTCCAACTGCCTGCCACAGAGGAAGCTGATGTGGAGAGCTTGGCGCTATGCTTTTTGTAGCATTTATGTATTGACAGCGTGTGTGTGCTTTTTTTTTTAATGCCTGAACAAGTGCAAAACAACATGACTAACATGATCAACTCTTTTCCACTTGAATGCACCACTCATCACCCTTTCATTGTATCCTCTGTCATTAGAGCGAAAAACACTTCTGTTCTTTTGCTATCAAGTGAAATTCAAGTAATTGACAAGCTCATCGGTGGTATGTGTAAAGCTGTCAGCAATATGAGATTTATTGAGTAATTTCACTGAAGATTGAGCCATCACTGCCAGACACTTCATTCTTTGAACTCATGAAGAGTCTCTGGCTCAGACTGATTGTGTCCAAATTGGTTCATTTATCTCAGTGAGAACAACAAATGAATTAGCTGGGGCTTTTGTTAAAAAAAAAAAAAAAAAAAAAAAGGTGATCCGAACTGTTGGAGGTATTGAAAACGATATGTAGGCATTATGCTATTACTGATGCGTTTGGTTCTATGTTATTTGCCAGTGTAGTAGCAAGGTTGACCTCTACAGAAACATTTTCTTATAAAATAAGTTTCTAATATCACCTGAAATATGTTTCTGCTCCACCACAAGAGCAATCATGTATGCTAGCCAAAGACCAATGACAAGCAGGATTTTAGTTTGTCCAAAAAAAAAAAAAAGGCATATGACACAATATAAAAATGGTAAATAGACCTCTGCACAGCATTAATCATTCTAGCAACAATTAGCATTAATCAGTAGTAGACTTAAACTCAAGAGAAAACTTGGGAAAAATGTTTGACTCTCAATGACAGGATCAGCGATTTAAGGCCAATGAAGGCGCAAGATTTGCAGCTGTTTAGCCTATTGCTGTAGCTGTTTTGCCCATTTTAGTTGTCTTTTTATGGTCTATTTCTGTGCCTTTAGAGCTGTTTGGCTCTTTCTGTAGTTGTTTTGATTTCTTTCAGATCATTTTAAATCTATTTGTAGTTGTTTTGTGTCTCTTTGTAGCTGTTCCTGCTTGTTAGTTGCTGTGCTTTTTCTCATAATTGCTGTGAGTCTCTTTGCAGGTGTTTAGCAATTCTTCGTAGTTGTTTTATGTGTGGTCACTTATTGAGCCTTTGCAGTCATTTTTCTGCCTTTGTAGTTGTTTTTGGTCTGTTTTTGGTCATTGTATGATTCCCTGGTCATTTGGATCCTGGATGTGTGATGTAATCGTGCAAGGCAAAGAGGCCAATATGTGTTGGTGCCATAAGTCTAGTCACCTCTGGAAATGTGTGTGTTAGGATAACAAGTGAATCTGTGTGTGTGAATGTCTGTCCATCAGCTTGCTGCAGTCAGTTTGTTTTCAGGTGTCAGATGTGGGGCTGTGTGGGCGCAGGTTGCATGCTGCTGAAAAAGACACACTGGTTTCCAGGTAACAGGCAGAAGAAGACAGGCTACCTTCATTTTCTTTTTGCTTCCTTTTAGCTGAGGGGGAACAATAGTTTGTGCTGCTCTAATCCCAGCCCGTCTCTTTGGAGATGTTGCGCTAATTAGTGTTATTCATTTTCTTTTCTACGCAAACACTGCATGAACCAAAAGGTACACAGTAAACTGTTCTCCAGCTTGCAAAGTGAGCTTTTTTTTTCTTTTTTTTTTACCACTGGTAGCTGAACACAGTGTTGTGTAGTTTAGCCATGACCAAAGCTTCTAGACCTGAGCAGCACCAAAACGTCCAGTGTGGCCCCTTTCTTTCCAGTTTTCATGATAATAAGCAATTAAACAACTGCGGATACCTAACTTCCTTAAACAAGGGAATACTTGTAAAAGACATTTATAAAAGAATAAAGAAATAAAAGACTGCAAGAATTACATTAACACAAGTCCCATAATGAGTGACACAAGAATAATCAAATCCTTACATGACAGACACAAAGAAGTGAGTCACTGTTGTCATGAGTGGGATTTCTTATGTGTTCTTCTTGAAGATTGGAAAAAGGGAAAGGTATGAGATGTCAGGGAAAGAAGAGCTAATGTGTTAAAGGAACAGCTCAAGAGAAGAACATCCTACATAATGCATTATTGATGCTGATGTGCTGTGACAGATGTGTCAACATCTGCCAGGCAGGCATATGAGGCCTAAAAAAGTTTCTTGTCGGACCCAAGCAGCTCTGGGAGAAAAATGCTAGAATGTGGTAGTGAACATTTGAGTTCAGTATGTTAGCAAAGCCCAATTGACACAAAACACAAATGATGATTTCATTTGTTTGCAGGTTTTTGGTCATAAACCAAAGTACTGGCCTGACAGGGTTTGAGGTGGTGAAGGAGGATGGTAGGGGGCTGAAGGTGATCCCAGCTGACATGATTAGATACACCCTGGACACGGTGCCAGACTATCACAGGGCAGGACAGTCGGACTCATTCCTCAGGAATATCACATAATTTCATGGCAGCAGCCATTGGGTGTCATTATATTTAATAGAAAGAATATAATATCTACCCTTGGGTAAAGGTCAGAGGGTCATCTAAGTCAGTTAACTTCATCCTCTGATGACTATGAACGCCTGAACTAGATTGTTTTCGGGGAAATGTTAGTTAGGATCATGATATTGATCATATAGCATATGGAAGTTTTCTCTAGGATGTCACCAATTGGTACCTAAATGATGCTCAATATGGTTGGTTTTAGTTTCACCATGTTGGCAGTGCTTGACTCCTCCCAAGTCCTGCAGGCAGAAAGAAGCCTGGTTGCTGTAACATGCCACCTGTGATGATAACCATCTGTCACTCAAAGTGGCCACATCATTAATTATGCATTATCTTCAGCCATAATATAATTTAAATTTAAATTTAATAGGTGGGTCTGTGAGGAGCGACTTGCTATTGGCGCCAGCTTTCAGCACTTCTGTGTTCTTAATTTATCATCTTACTAATAACTGACTAATGTGTTTATTTTCAAAGTGTTGGGATGTCCAACTCATATATCTTGGACCAATGTGATGTTGAAAAAATGAGCAGTTCCCGACCGGTGACCAGCTGACTGACCAAATATGGCATCCATAGAGCCAAGCGCCTAGCATGGCAAAGGTTTTGAATTTCAATTGAAATGTATCTGCTGTCTGACTGGCTGCCTCTGTTTTCCCCTCTCCTCAGATCGTCACAGACTACGTCTTTCTGTGTCCGTCCAGGAGGTCAGCACGTGCTGGCAAAGCAGCGGGCAGCCAGGTGTGGATGTATGTGTTTGACCACGTGGCTACAGATCATCGTGTGTGGTCGGGTCTGAAATTCTGTTACCAGCATGTCTGCCATGGCGCCGAGCTGCCCTTCCTCTTTGATTCGGCTTCTGTGGCAAACTTCACCCTGTCGCTGCCCGAGAAGCTGCTGTCCAATCGAATGCTGTGCTACTGGGGCGCGTTTGCCCACACTGGCGACCCTTCCTCACGGGCCCAACAGACGACTTTTTGCCGGGAGCAGCGTCTGCCTGTTTGGCCACGCTATTCAGACACCAGCAGCTGGCTGGTCATGAACCTGACAGTGCGGGCACATGCTCAAGTAGGAACCAGGGATCATATATGTGACTTCTGGGACCATCTGGGCATCTATTAGTGTAGACAGGCTGGGAAGTTTTGAATTACTGCTACTGCTTTGAATTGAAGTAGCGTCAATGCATGCTGTTCCTTGTTCTTTCTAGTTTTCTCAATCAGCTTATTTCCATCAGTCTAACACTGACTAAATGATCAACAATGGATTTGGACCTCCAGCCACTGATTTCCACAGGAAGAGTCTACTGGATGGCAAATGGGGTAAATTGGGGTAGAGTTAGCTAAAGAGGATTTTGTATGTTAGAAAATACTTCAACCTAACTATAAAAATGCACTGGTATTGTATAGCTGAAATTACAGACACAAGGAGAAACAGGGTTCAGATGAAAATTACAGAAAGAACAGGAGTTTTAGTTTTTAGGTCTGTTTGTGTAAACTGCCAGATACACACAGTTAGTGTGTTTTAAGCTAGCTAGCTAGTAGTGGTAGTGGTATTTTGGTTTCTTTTTTATTCTCCTTTTGTATGATTTCCAAATGTCCTACATGAAATTTACTCTTGGGGTTCATTTGCATTTGAAATAAATGAAATACATTCGAATTAAACCTTTCATTTGTCATTTATTACTGCCATAATTCAAATGTATTAATGTAAGAGGTACGGGGATTTAGGATTCAGGAAAACTTTCTGTATTTGTCTTTATTACACCACTCTGTCTTCCTCGTAGCTAGGCCGCCTGTCAGTTACTCTAGCAAATGTGTTTCTCAAATAAAATATATCTAATATATGTCTAATAAGATGTCAACCTGCACTGATCGATATTTGGAAAACTTACAGAGTTTTTGCAAACTGCATTTCCACTCAGTCCTAAGGAACTCCTAAAAACTTATAAGGAAATGGAAAAAGTTTGTAATAAACTTATTACTGATGTAATACATAATGCACTGTGCGTCCATTTTAAACTTCAAAATAAAAAAAAAGACTGCAGAAAGGAATAAATGTTCATTGTAACTTGTGATGTGAATGCGAATGAAAGTCACTCTAAGAAGTCAGCTGTTCATTTTCTAATAAATAATTTTAATTTTTCCCTTCTTCACCAAGCTAGCGCAAGTGTTAGCTGATAACATAGTGTCATAAGATTTAAAACTGGAGTCTATTACTGTCCCATTATTACAGATCCTCAGAAATAATGATCATTATTTATATACCATTTATTGAAAAAACACGTAGTGTAATGGATCAAATCAAACCGTGTCGCTTATCTCCGTCTGTCTCTGTTTGTCTTGCTCTTTAGCAGGCACCCATTTAGAAATGAATACCCTGTATTGATTTGTCTGTTGAATGCTTGGTTCAGTATGGTTGGTTGCATCTGTATTTTTCCTCAAGGCAGCTTACATTATACAGATATAAAGTATCTTTTTATATACGTCATTGTACTATTAGTGCATTGAAGGTCTGGGGTTAAGTTGGCATATTAATACAGATACCTTCCAGCAATAAAGAGAAGAATAATAATCCAAATAAATGATGTTACACTCAAATATTGTACCCTAATGGTTGTGAGTGCAAATGTTCTTGGGCTTTCATTATCAAAATATATTATCTTTATAGCCATGTAATTAATGCTGTACATTTAGCCTTTGAATTATCTCCATGGCATTAAATAAAGAGATTTTGAGTATAGTTCTGAATGCAGCCCCCCCCAAAAAGAAAAAAGAACAACCTTTCAATGCAGAGGAAAAGGAACTAAAACGTCACTGTCCTATGTCTTATTTTGAAGTGAAGAAGTTATAGTCCTGAATAGGTGACATAAATGTCAATTGTAGTTTAGCTTTAGGGAATATTGTGATTACCCATGTGATCAGGGTAAACCATAGGAGCAGAACTGACATTGCACTGTTCATGGTGGTCACATTTTTCTGGTAGTCTGGATTTTTTTGTTCGTAACCAGTGTAGCATTGAAGCAGATAGCAAGCAAGTCTGCTAGTTAGCAATATAGCTCATGTGCTAATTACTAAATGGAGACAGTGCATTAGTTTTGCTGTTGTTTTTATAACAAGAAACCAAAGAATTTCCTGTGTGAGTTTCCCTACAGTAGTTGTAAGGATATTTCTCTGTTGTCCAGACTTTTCAAGATGACCTAGGAAGTAAACTGGCAAACATCCAGTCAAAAGTCTGCTTCTCTGACCTCCGGGCGCCCACCAGCCGTGCCTGTCTCTCTCCAGACCATCTGCAGAGGCCTATCTCCCCACTGGCACAAAGGCGACTGTGAACTGTCCTGTTTCTTTTGGCATCGGTTAAAACGGTGCCACATACACACATGCATGCACACTTGCAGAAGGCCAACATTATGGGCTGTTTACACATGCATATTGATTGGTAAAGCACTGACACGCAGGTGTGTCGGGGCTACCTCATTATCTCGGCAGACATTTACTTTGCTGTCATCGGGTATCAAAGCTCTGCTGCGACGGAGCTGTCTTAGATGGCCGCTCCCCTAATCAATTGCCGTTCATCCCAGCATGATGCCCACGACTGAACTCCCACAGGGTGTCCCGCACTCCCCCCAATCCTGCTCATTATAACAACGGGCTGATAAGAGGGAGACTTCGTGAGAGTGAGACAAATCAGACACACAATCCTCTCTGTTGCCTGGATAATTTAGGGAAGGTTATGGAATCGATGTCTGTCCGTCATTCTCGGGCTTTAAATCACGGCTGCTGGCTTTGCACGGGCGCATTCCAATAAGATCCGAGTATAGCCACTGCGGCTGCAATTAAAAATCAGATGACAGCTCTCAGTGCCCCGCATGCTGCTCAGGCCAGCCACAATACTGCAGGGGGGGACTGCTGTTGTCAACAGCACACTTGCTCATCAACATCTTTCTCATCTAAATGAGAAGATTTTGGCATTCTGGGAAAAGACTTAATATATCTCATATATCTGTATGTAGCTACAGGCAGCAAGCCTCAATGTCTCAATCTTCAAATGAAATGCACCTCCCTTCTTATCATGTGATATATCATTTTCAATCCAAACAGAATGTAAAAATACTTTACTGAAGAAAATACAGCAAAGTTTTGTATACGCACCCAACACAGAACACCATCATGCCCACTGCTTACACCCTATCCCAGAAGAAGTACTGTATTGATAAACAGATAGCAAAGGTAAGACATTTTATTTTTGGTGCAAATATAGACCAATCCTTTTGGTGCTATGATCCTGATTTCAAATCATAGGACACTATGTAATTAGTCAATAAAAACTGAATGAATCAAATTGTATATTAAAAGGTGTATATTTAAGTTAATCTATTTGAACATAAAATAGTTTGTCCATGAACAGGTATTTAATAGAACATCTGCCACAAATGATCCCATCCACTTTTAATAAGAATGTAGACAGTGTCCCAGTATTAATCAACTGCTTTTATAGTCCATGAGATGGATCAGAGTTTAGATGGTTTATTTTATTTAATTTCACTTAAATCATTATACAACTCAATAAATTATATATTATTATATTATATTATTATATATATAGTAAATTATATATTTTCTTATTGTGAAGATGCATTTAAGTGAAACAGCTGTGTCTGTTGCATTTCACATTTTAATTGGTTGAAAAAAATAATCTTCCTCTTTTACAACAACAAAAACAACTTGCTATTGGTTAATTTTTTCATTGTACAGTTGACTGACAGACTGAATTGTATCGTAGAGTTCTATACTATAAGACAGCAGGAAACAGTGTAATTGTCAAAATGACATATTTGTTAAACTAGAGAATACAATGGGGTAATTTTTTTTTTCCTGGAAAAGGAACTGGAACGGCACTGCAGACAGGTCAGAGTTTAAAGACAACTGAGGCTAGTTTTTCTTTCATAATGAAGCACTTTTTGTCTTCTCCGCCTCTTTTCTTCTGTGGCTTTGCTCCTGGCTACATGAGTGAAAAGCAACACCAGCACATATGCTGAGATTTGTCTCAACACGGTGAAGGCTCAAGGGCAGATATGAGAGGCGAGATGAGATTAGGATTGTTGTTGTTTATTTCCAAGCTTAAAAAACAGAACAGAAAGGCCTTTGGCAGAAATATCACATTATGTCTTCAGTAAAGGCTTTGCTTTGAATGCGCCTAAAGTGGGATTCTCTCTTACATTACATTTTCTTGCTGCTGGCGATTAACATTGAGGACAAACTCCTGCTTAAAGACATGCCATTTATTGTGCTCTGAACAAAGCTCTCTGATCTTTTGCTGTGGAGTATAATCTTTCATATTTGAAATGCAGACTCAGCATTTCACATTTCACAGAAGGCAACAAGCAAAGTGAGCAAGTGAAACTTTTCACTGTGTATGTAATGATGCAATGAACTCAATAAATGGCTGAACACTTTTGCATTAAAAGCCAGGGTTGTTCTTTTTTAACATTATCAGCCAAATGACTGGAATTACCTTTCTGCATAATAAAATTCAACTAAACAACAACCTCTGGTTCTGAGAAAAGAAGCCAATGTGGAAACTCTGTACACCTGCATTCTGTCTGATGGCCAGCAGGTGGCGACTCCATAGCCTGCATAAAGAATGTTGAATGAAAGTCAATTAGAAAATGAAACAACTTCTCACTTGATTTATTACCTCAGTAAAATTGTTCATGATGAATTTATGGTCTCAATCACGAGTTCCCAGTCTTCTTTAATATAGATGCTGTATATCTTGTAAATTATGGTCCCATTTAGACTAAAATAGAGAATAAAGCAGGGTGTGCTTTAGGGTGTGGCTATTTGATTGACAGGCCGCTACAACAGTGAACTATGTGTTTTTGCTTTCAACTTTCTCTTTTTGTGTGTGAGCTTCAAAGTTCATTGCAACATCTTGGTTGACAAAAATGTCTTTGGTCAGTAGACAGACAGACTTCTACACCTTCTCTTGGTTCTGCTTTCAGGTAAACTCCAGAACATGATGGGAATCATAGATAAATTCAGAGAGACATCATTAACAGTAAGCTTTCCGGAAGTAAAAAATGCTATTCATATTCTGAATCAGCGTTTGCATTATTAGCCATGATTAACTGGAAGGAACTGGAGCCGATCAAAAAGTTTCATTAAAGATTGTTGGGCTATATTGGCTGTAAACACTGTCCAGGCAGACACTGGTCGATGTCCCCTTGGACCATCCATCTATCAGTCATGCATTCATCCATCTTATCCATCCATCCCTTCATCAGTCCATCCATCTGTACAATTCACATCCGTCTACCCATCATTTATCAATCTATCATCCATTAATCATCAATGAATCCATTCATCCCTCCATCCATGCATCAATCTATACATCCATCCATGAAATTGTGGTATTTCAATGTCATGTGACCTCATCCAAGTATATAACTGGTTAAATATGCTGGATATTCTATGGAAAAGACCATCAGTGCTAAACACATTTTAAGTTGCAAAAATGGAGTATTCAGGTTCAGTTCCATTACTTAAGACAATTGCAGTTTTCCCTTACTGGTCTTAATCTCCAGGGAAGCACAGACCCTCTTTATTATCCATATTATCAAAGTCATGCCCCTCCGTATGGTCTGAGAAACACTCGCACATGCACGGTAGGCCCTTTAGGCACATTGGCCCATTCAAGTGGCAATTAAAAGTGAAGAAGTAACTTAATCAGCTTTTTTAGTACTCTATGACACAGAATCCATGTGCATATAAATTGCTGCTTTCAGAAAATCTGGGTTTCTGCTGACTCGCATGCCTCTGTCTCATTCTCTGGAGATTTACCATGTAATGGGAAGGCAGCAGCCAGGACTTTTTTCCCCCTTTCCAGAACCTGAATTAAATTGGTCCCAAGAGCTATCAGCGTAAATTCAGAAGGTAGACCCCAGCACAATATGCTCATAAATCACAGAAATTGCAGTAATTTTGAGTAGAGGCTTATGTAGGGAAGACTGTGCAGGTGGGTGGGAAGAGATAGCAAAGCATTCAGGCTGTGGTCTGTTACAGTTTACTATAACAATAATATGTTTGAGGGCATTTTTACTGTACCGAGCCTAACACCCAGCATCAACAAAGCCTGATGATAACACCAGGAAGCTTATGCTCCTTAACCTCATCTGAAACAACAAGTGTTTATAATACAGTAGTAAACATTTAAAAACAAAGATAGGTAATAACCTTATTAGAACTGACTAGTTGTCACACCAAATTCATGGAATAATGGTTTACTGCTTCATGTTGAATCACACATGACATTTGTCTTGTATAAATAAGACCTTCAAGTTTGACATTTTGCCATTGTACCTAGACAGACCTCTCAAAATAACCTCACAAAGACCTGGAGGTTTTCGTGGAAAAATCACTCATTGTTAAGTCACTCGTTTTTACTTTCAGTTAGCCTACTGTACCACATGATTTGCATTAGGCAGACAATTATTTCAATTGATTAACGCATGACACATGTAAGGTAGGGCAGGTAAACCATTAAATTAAGCACCTGTGCATAGTGCATTGTTACTATGCAAAATTAGCATTAAACCTGCACTATTTGCTGCCCCTATTTCATGTGTTAATGTTATTAATCACTGATGATAACCCAAGGTCCAAATTCATTGCCATTTTTTGGTGTAATGCTACCAGTGTAAATGTGGTGGCTACTACTGCCACCATGCTCTGAGCAATAAGGATGCACTTATTCATGCTCATTAACCTGCTAACCAGCTACCTGTAGCTTTGAGAGTAAACTTCATTTTATTACCAGTGGACAATGTCTCAATACAGCACAACAACTGATAAGAAGCAAAGCAAGAATCCCTGTGAAGAGAATGTTGTGTTGCAGTAAGAGAAAGTGAGAAGTACACGGACACGGAGTTTGGGATCCAGGCCTTTAACCTGGCCTGGAGGTTAGTGCTGTTCCAACAACCATCATTAGCAGCCGATTAGAGTGCAGCAGGGGAGCTAACAGAACACAGCCTACAGGTGACGGACACAGGGATCGATGTGGCCAAGCGGTTCAGCTGCATTGGATAAATTTATCGGCCAATCCACGTGCCCAGGGCTGCTTCGCTGATGACAGAGACAGTTCAAGGTGCATGTGCCTGCTCCTTAAGTTAACTGCCCTGCTCATCAGACACAGTCCCACTGGCCAGGGGGTTTATGGACCCTGAAATAAAGTCAGTTTATGAGGCCATTTCCTCTTTATGTGGAATAATCGTGCCAGTAAGCACTCGGCGCAGCACAGAATTTTAATACATGGTTTTGACAGCTGTGGCCTGCTCCTTGAGGTTGAATGAAAATGACCTGCAAATGCTCCAATCTGTCAACGAGCATTAGTTAATCACCCTGCTTGCCACTCTGAGCCTTCCTCCCAGAGCAAGGGAGTGAATCATCAAGGGAACTGTATAAACAGTTTTTCATGGCCGATGCTAAAATCTGTTAATAACTTTTTGAGATATCACACTAACAACATTGGTAACAGACAGCCAAATGAATTAACTAACACAGAGGGGTGAAAACATTTCCTCATCTAAACATAGGGCTGAGTAAAGAGGCTTAAGGAAGCATAGGGCTGAGGAAACATACGATTAAGGGAACATAGGGCTGAGGACACATGGGATTAAGGGAACATAGGGCTGAGGGAACAAAGGATCAAGGGAACATAGAGCTGAGGACACATGGGATTAAGGGAACATAGGGCTGAGGAAACAGGATTGAGGGAAAATAGGTCTGAGGCTGAGGAAACATAAGATTAAGGGAACATATGGGTGAGGGAACATAGGATGTGGGGAACACAGAGCTGAGGGAACAGGGTTAAGCAAACATGGGGCTGAGGCAATTTGGGTTTATGGGAAAATAGGTCTGAAGAAATATAGAGTTAGGAACAATGGGCTGTGGGAACAGGACGTTGAAGGGGCATGGAGTTAAAGCAAAATATGGAGGTGAGAACATACTTAAAGAAACAAAGGGTACAAGTACAATTACTGCAACCTTTACTGTCACTTTTAAGATGGCTGTGGTGCTATTTATTAATTATCAGGCCCAATGAATCATAAGTCATTTTCTACAATGGGTGAGAACATTAGCCCCAACTCAGTTGGTTTCCCACAGAGAAACAGATAGATAGAGAAGATAGTATACAAACAGTTTGATAACAGTCACAGTTAGATCCAGTCCATCAGACAGTCAGAAAAGGTTCATGTTGATGTTTGAGTAAAGGAAATAACTACCTTTAACCTCATACAGCTAGTTAATTTAAAGCCAGAAAACTAAACAATGAGCATTACAATCGGCATAGTTTTGCCCGGATTATATTCATACCATATAGAGATGAATTAAAATCACCGGATGTCTGAAAGGCAGGAAATGACCCTAATGCCCCTGGTATGTTTGAAATGGCCAACAGTCATGTTATTTTGTAGGAAGTGGCCTGAAGAATATTGAGATAATTTATAACTGAACAATGTCTTTGGAAAAAAATAAATAAATAAAATGAAGATCTTAAAATCTTACAGGATTGTTTTGTAGCTCCAAATGACTGACAGTCAGCCCTCCCCGTCCATTCAGCGCTGCTCCAGCACATAATGAAGTGACTGATGTGTTCACACAGGCAGAGCGCAAGATAGACAGACGCTGTCAATCTGAAAGGGGGCGAAAGTGGAAGTAAGTGACCGAGTGTTTGCCTCAACTGCCTTAACTGTGTCAGATTTTTTTCGAAAAATGAAGTTGTATGTATAACTCTGTTGGAGAAACATGTGGAGCAGCCACCAGAGACCTAGGTTTAATCCCTAAAACGAGATCCAGAGACTGGCTGCTGTTTCACTGTAACAGCCCCATGGCCTTGGGGAAGGTACTCTAATTACTGACATCACAGCAGGAGGCGCCGGAGACAAGATTCTGTCATCACTCCCAGGAGGAAACGTGCATGAGTGAGTGAGTGAGTGAGTGAGTGAGTGAGTGAGTGAGTGAGAGGGGGGATAAGCTGCAATAATGTCACCCTGCTTGGTTGCAACCTGTGACAGTTTCCTTTC
>JAOWBC010000904.1:15472953-15484779 GCA_028566105.1 Hypoplectrus providencianus | reverse complement strand
TATGCAGCATGAATATGTTTTTACATGAGTAGCGTGTGGTTTTTGCAGATAGACTTTCCCTCAAGAGGTTACAGCCACATTTTTCTGAATAATCAAATCAACTCTCTTCCTCCAGATTTCAGGGTACATGTTCTACAGAGGAGTAGATCTGGGCTAAAGGTGAGTATATGGAGATATTTATATAATGTATGCAAGTGTTTTTGCATTCTGTTCAACTTCTACTCCTGAAGATATATGACCGAAAAGCTTGTGAATGCATTACATAGGTCACTGTGAGAGAATTAACATCCATGGATGAATATGAATGAGGCAAAGATGGAATTTAATATTTCTGAACCGGCGTCTGCAGTTGAGACCTCTTTGAGAGATGAGGTTGAGATTTTCAGCAGGGAATACTCTTTATGGGAGCTAAATGAGAAGACACATGGCAGGAATACAGAAGACAGGCTTAGACTCTGCTTAATTTATTGGTCCTTGTGCCAGCAGGCAGCTTGACAAGGTGAGAGAAGCCAGAGAGAATTTATTTAAGAAGAGAAGATGAGCTTCTGCTCCTTTGTGGGTATCTGACATTTTCTAATAAGAAACTTGACACCTTCTTCCTCTCATTCAGTTTTATTTTCCTCATACGTTGTCTGATTTATAGATTTGGTGTTTATTGTGTTGTATGAAGTGAGAAAAAACGTCCCATTTTTCATTTGGGATTAGATTCCCTCTAATTCAAGGCTGCATAGGAAACAGAACATGTAATCCATAACCATTAATCTCATCTGTAACAGCCTCACTGCTTCACCAGCTTCAGTTAATGGTCATGCAAACAAAACATCTTATTACTGCTGCTTCACATCAAAGCATTCAGAGTGAAACTTGAGTTTGACAAGTGTTAGGGCTGCCTGTGATTACTTATCATTGTGTTGATAAGAGAAACATGTTCTAGCCTTCAGGGACAGAATGAGAGTCTCAGAATAGAACTGCTGCTCCTTGAAAGGACAGCTTGTTGGTTGGCCCCTCTAAAATGTCTGATTGAGAGGCCTCCTGGATGCTGCTCTGTGAAGGCACATCCAACTGGTAGGAGAACCCAGGGCAGGCCCAGAATACGCTGGAGGGATTATGTATTCAATGTGGTCTCAGACCACCTCCGGATCCCACTGGGAGGTCTGGGAGTTTCTCAAGTGGCAGAAAGCGGGTGGATAGAGTTTCAAATGTACAAAAAAAACAAAAAAAAAACAGATGAAGATGCCGTCAAAAATGTTTCTAGCTGAATCTTACTTGTCAACTCTTAACCCTAGTTGATTGTTTTTCAGATGCATTTCTTATTGTTCTTAAATGATTGTGTTCAAGCTTTATGATGTAGGAGTGGTGCCAGCAAAGATACTGGATAGAAGAAAAGTAATTTCAAGCTTTGCTAATTGATAGACATGGTATCTGCTTCCTGTCAGAAAGGTTGTGCTTGATAGTTACACTAACATGAACACTTTATCTGTTATACGATCTCAAATAAGTTTAGCTAATGCTAACACTGTCTTTGTTTCAAGATATCAAATGAATTTGGCTAATGCTAACCCCTGTCTCTTATTTTGTTGCTTTTCCTGGTTGTGAATAAAACTTTTGGGCCTTATTTAATTCCTTCCAATATAGAAATGGACAGAAAGAATGGAGTCACTTGTGGGCATTCTTATTAGAAATGTATTCTTCATTTTTTTAATCAGATATAAAGCCCCCAACCACATGTCACACAACCCAATGTGACAATTCCTGGAAGATTGGCAGTTGAATCAGGTGAATATTCAACTTTTCTGGGTCACTCCTCGTTCTCACATGCACACAAGCAAATTATATATGGTTCTTTGTTCCACCTGACCCAATGTCCAAAAGATACAGTTGTTAAAGTATTATTAAAATAAAAGTATTATAATGGTATTATATAACAATAATTATATTTTTGTATTTGTAAAATAGTCAAGAAAATAGACACTGTCCCTGCTGTAGCTGTGAAAACTACACTGACAGTGAGAAAAACAACTTGTAAAAGTGGAACTGAAATAACTTTGGTGTGTGCACTGTGACCTTTTTCCATCCAGAGACAAACAACCTCTTCAGTGGCGCTCATCTACAGCTCTTCGAAGATTATAATGCACTGTGGAGGGAGAAGGGCTGTCCATAAAAAGCGTAAAAAGTGTGACTCTGCCACATGGTCGAAGTCTGCGGCACATCAAACGGACACACACTGGACAGCAGGGACTGTGTGAGGCTGGAAGGATCGAACCCAGATGGTCCATTTCTTTGTGAACTGGCACCGAGTATCCTAATTATTATTCGTGTGAAGAGAGGCTCCTCTTTGAGTCTGATAGCGCTGGCTGACATGGCCTGAGGCAAGGCCAAGACTGACCCCGAAAATACTGCAAAACAACAGAGCCATTCTCCATGGTGGAGACACAAACACACACACACACACACACACACGTTCTCTGGCCGGTAAATTAAGATTTATGGAAACTAAATTGCTAATTAAAAATCTGGAATATCAGGAGTGGTCACGTAACATGCCAGTAACACCCTCTGGTTTAATCTACACATGAAAAAAAGGACAACACACCTACACATGATGACAAACACACACACACATTGACTCTTACAGATATGTAGACATAAAGCACACACAAACACACCCACTCCAGTGCTGGGCCTGAAATAGCATCATTTAATCATGTCAGTGAATGAAACTTTTATTGTCCACTGTCTTTTTATGGTGTTGACTGCGCTGCTCTTTAGTGCCTTTGTTCATTTACACTACGCAAAACACAGTTTAGCCTACAATGAACACAGTGTGTGAGCTGTGATGCATACACACTGCACACTGTGTAATTATGTGCTGATGTCGTCTCACTTTCTACATGTCATTTGTCTTCAAACTGGCTCAATTTCACTTTTAACCGAGCAGGAGAGTCAAACCCGCTGGTTCCAGTATTTTATATATTCCAGTATAGTTATTCGCACGTTCACAAAGAAATGGACCATAACTGTTGTAACAGTTACACCCTTTATATTTGGTCTAACATTTGTGTTACCAATGTAACACATCTGATTCTGGTCTGTTTCTTATTGTTTACAATGACATTAGTATGGTAGCCTCATAAGATAAACCTATCCATAATAACTATTTTAGCTATATTCAGTGGATTGTCACCAAGGAAGAAACCATAGTAGGCTAAACTGCATATTTCCACTGATGTAACTACCACAGAAGCATGAGGCTTATTAATGCCAACTGTACATTAATAATGAATTTGAATAATTTCATTTAAGTCACTTTTCCGCGGTTTGTTTTGTTTTCTGTAGTCCAAATCAGCCAAACATTATGGACAGACAGAGACAGAAAGCCAGCCAGACCCACAGACCGTCAATCTATCTATCTGAGTGAAAGGAAAAGTCAAGGACATGGCAAAAGGTGGCATTAAAAAAGGGCACAGTTATCCATCCAATTAAATTTATAACCCGCATTAAGCACATTTGGCAGTCTGGGTTGCAGAAATTGAAAAATGGGGGACGTGTGTCCTCAGGCGTGCCCGTCCAACACACACACACATATACACACACACATACACTGTACTCCTCAATCAAAGCACCGGCAGCTGTAAGCATCATTTCAAGGGACGCCATTATGCAAGGAAAATGTCATTAGCGATTTTACAATTTCACGCACCGGTGCTGCTAACATGTCTCTGGAAGACGGCGGGGCACGGGCGAAAGGTAAGGGACCCAACCCAGGGCTGAGATGGAGGGAAGTGAATTCGTTGCACATTACTCAGCCTGGTGCCAGAGAGTGGTACCAGAGTGTTTTATTGGAATAAACTCATCAGGGTTTCTTTTAAACCCAGACAAAAATAAAACGAACACTGCCTCTGCACTCACGTTGGATCCATTATGGTGGTCAAGCTATTGTGCTTTGTTCCTGTACCTCACATTGTTCTATGAGGAGATAAGAATGTTACACGTTTCTGTGTCTTTGGACATTCCAAAGAGTGGACCTACAACCACAAGTAAACAAGCCATGAACTGTACATGTGTATAATAACATGCTATTTTTACAATGATCTGCTGTACCGGGAGCCGCTTTTGACACACACTTAAATGTGTCATTATGGGTGGTACTGACAAACAGTCTGTTCTGTCGTATAGGCTGGATATTAAACATGAATCACAGGGGACGGATCAGACTGGTTATCCACAAACCCCTAGATTAGTCCAAAATATCTGAAAGAGTAAATCATGCATCCAGTGACATTTTTACCTAAACTGACATACAGACATCGATTGCAGATCACAAGTCAACTTCCTGATTCAACTTTCTCCTGCTCTTCTTCCATAGCTCCACAGGAGGGTTTCATCACTTCATTATCTAGCAGGATTTGTTTTTAATTATTGTCTGTGACCCTATGTGGAGGTTCTGACCCCCTAACAGTAAATCCTGCAGGTTTATAACCTGTCTGATTGTCTGACCATTTGTGTTTTTACCCTTTGCACTTCCATTTACTAATTTTGTTGGGTTTTCAGCAAACTACTTGGTAAGAACAATCACAACTAGTAGAAAATATGAAAATACCCTGAAACCATCCACAGATGGTAGACAAAAGAATTTAAAAGCACTGGAACTTTATTAGGCTTTATGCAAGCATTTGTCCCATTTCTGTTTTCTGTTTCATCGGTCGTAAAGTAACTGGTTATTCTAAACTATTTGTGTTTGTCAATGTGATGTGTCAGTTCTTCTTAACCTGTTCAGTAAATGGTCGGCGTGTTAGCTTCCTCTGTTGGCTGAAAAAAGAAGTAAAAGCACTGATTGTGTCAGTACTAGTATACAACCAAATATGACTTTAAGCTGTTGTTTGTTACTTCGGCTTGCTTCCATGTGCTGTCTCCATTATTTAGCCCGTAGAGCAGTATCTAGAGTAACTAACTATATTAATGCTGCCCAGGGCTGCTGGTGTTTTTACATTTAGAAAACTACAAAAGTAGAAAAAAAAAATCTGCATTGCAAATGACAGTCTAACCGTGGGCAGGAGAGATGGATGACTCTTCCTCCACAGAGAACCAGACTCTGCCAGAGTTTGTGGATCAAAAGAGGTTATAATTAAGCCACGTCCTCAGAGACATCTTGGAGGGATCAACCAACAAGCTGTCAGTGCTGTCAGTCTTTTGGAAGAGAACACAGTAAAATAATTGAGTGAGCTGAATGGGTACAGTAGGGACACTTGTACAGGCACGACAAATTAAATATAATGCACCAAAGCTTTGTTTGGAGGGAACATGGTATTCAGTTTTCCTGGAGCTCCTAACATTCATATTAAGCATAAAGGGACCCATGTGTTAAATTGTCTACTTGTATTACAGAAATAGTAAAAGCTAAAGGTAATACCTTTACTCACTTTAGCTCATTACTGAAATGACTAAAACTTAAGAAGAAAGGTCATAAGATTTATGATCAAGTATTTTGTTTTTTATTATTATTATTATTATTGTTATTATTTCACCTACATTCAGTTTTAACATGAAAGTTCAGAATTTTGATTTCATTATCATTCAGGCAAAAATCTCAAAAACCATTGGTCACAGTAAATTGTTGGGATAATATATTTTTCTAGAAATAACTGTAAAAAAAATCATAGTAACTTAAAGACATTTCTGCCGCATTCACAAAATGATATTGTTTAAAAATGCAAATACATACTTTAGAGGAGCACCTTGCTAACCAAGCTATCAATCTAACGAGTCCTCCTACTTAGCTTTATTACCACGTTCATCTAATGTAAACACTTTAGCTTAAGGGGTAAAACCGGAGTCAGAAGAAAATATCAATGTCATGACCACATATAAAACGATATGATAATGATATGATAAGTGGCCTCGTTAGAACACTTATTAGGAGAGAAATAAACTAAATAGATCTTGCAAAAAGCACACTTCCCTTCAAAATTTGCTTTCAGAAATTGTGGTTGATCAGATTTCATAAAAAGAAAGCTCTCTGTCCTCAGGGTTCCAATGAGAAGAGGCTCTTTTGGCACATTAAGCTCCACCAAATGCAGCTATCAAACAGTACTTCTTTGGTGCATTTTTATTAACACTATCTATTTTTAGCCTTCTGTATCCACTCTTCTGTCCAAATGCCAAATCCTCATTGGTTGTTAAACTGTGCCAAGTCAGTGGGGGCAGAGCAATCTAATAAATAATCCATAGTGTATCAAAGATAATTATTGCTGCATACATAAAGAATACACACACACAAACACATACACACAGAGAGACATCTTGTTCTTAGCCTCATATTTAAGGAGGAAAAAAGACAAAGATGATGTGCAAGCTGTTGGTTCTCAAGTCAGTCTTTGATTGATGCTCATATTTGCTCAATTATATAAAATTTATTTCCCACTTTGGCAACATGCCATTCTGCAGCAGTGTTAACAGCTCTACTAAATCAAATGTGGACTTGAAAGCGGGCTTGTGTTTTTGTCAAAGCATGGGTAAAAAGCCTTGATTAAGCTACTGTCGTGGCTACCTTCGGGCTATTCTACAACAAGAGCGCATTGAGGGGAGTGTTTCCATAAGTGTTTATCCCAGGGGTCGCACACAATCAGTGTGACGTCAAAGCTATGGCGCACTGGAGGAGGTATCAGCAGAAAATCCCCTGCTGGTTTGGGAAACATCGCGAAAAGTACAGGGCAGAGTCGCTGGAACACCCACGGGGGACAGTGTGACCTCTGTGACTGCTGGAGGGTGAACTGATGTCCAGTCCACATGGCCTGATGAAGTGCTTTGCAGGCACATTTTAAAATGCTCTTTCCTCACCACTTGCTTTAAAGTGGAGACTAGTATGTTGCCATAGCACATAAATCGTTCTGCTGCAGTCCTTCAGAATATTAGCTCATTTGAACCAAGATAATAAAGAAAACACCTTTAATGCCTGAATCAATCCTGTGTTGCCCTCTTAAAAAGACGCTTACACACGATGCTGGTATAGGACATTAGTCAGCACAATAACCCTGTCTCCTCAACAAACGTTTCCATACAACAAAACTGAACCGTCAATGCCGTTTCAAGGAAGGCTGTACCTTGGTTGTAACAAGTAGTAATTTAAGTTACTGTTACTGTCTGGCTATCCTCCTCTGACCCCTGGCATCAACGAGGCATCAAGGCTCATTGGGTGGAGATAGTTGTGTTTAAAAAAGCTCCAGTAGTTCAGCAGTTTGTGAAATACTCACACCAACAGCCATGCCATGCTCGTAGTCACTTCAATCACCTTTCTTTCTTTCTTTCTTCCTCATCATGTCTACATGGCTTAATGGACTGCTTTGCTGCCATGTGATTGGTTGATTAGATTAGATATTTGCATTAAGAAGTTCTGCAACATAAAGACCAACCCCCATAGAACTCATATGAGCGCTTTGTGGTTCATGGTACAGAGTAGAATGTCCTAAAATAGCCATTTAAACCCTGCATCACTGTCTACAATTGATCAATCAGTAAAACGGGGTTGGAGGACTGTCTAAAGTGTAAGTATGAGTCATATTTTGCTGTCTGTACGAACAACCTATATTGTTTTTGAGGGGAGATCAGTCTGACGGGTGTTCCTTTCTCCATTGACATCATTTTGAGACATTTAACCATGCACTGACCATTTTTCCTATTTGAGACAAAACCAATTCCATTTCCATCTAACAAAAGCATCAACAGCTCACTGAGGAACCTACTGTTTATCAGACCACAAAAAGAAGCAACAGCATCTCCACAATTGGACCTACAGCTAGCAGCCAACTGAAAATAAGCCATCTCAAGTCATCCTCAGGGGTTTAGGTTCAGCAACTCACAATCTGCCTTTCAGCTAGAGGTCATGTGTTTTGATAAGACAACAATGGATGTGAACATAACTCCACATGGTAATACACATATTTTAAATCTGTCTGTATTTTGATTATGTTTAATTACTGTTTATGCCAACAAATGACAAAACAAAGCATACTTAAAATGCCAGCAGGAGCTACAGTACAGAAGTGTAACATATCTATGTAGTGTTATTTTCCTAAATGCACGGAGAACAGGAGGGGGAACCTGTCGATTCGTTCATTTAAATTAGTGATGTAGTTCTGAAATTGTAGCTCCACTGACGCCTCTCAGCACTCAATGAAGACGCAACATGAGACGATAATTCTAATGCTTGCTGTCAAAACAATGTATTATGAAAATTAATTGCATTTATCATATCTAATATGGTGGAAGTAGTCTTGGAAATCAGAAAACACTGCTATAAATGACTCATTCCAACAACGGAGGTTTTACTTAACAAGTAATTATTGGATGTAAAAATAATCTCTTTGTTAACAATAACTCACCCTGCCAAGCATAAAAAAAGCATTATACCTCACATGGTGGGTAATAAAAATCCCTTGCTGACAGACTTGACTGCAACAGCAGCCAGCATGATGAAACAGCTCCGATACACTGGCTGAGAGGACAATGAGACTTTTATTTGCAGCTTGATCAACGGCACAGGCAGATGGGCCAAACGATGAGCCGCACTTCAGGCGCGAGTGGTCTGCTGAATGGAGTTAGAGAAGTACATCAGCTCAAATGATTACAGGTCTGACCAAACGGAGCCAGTAATTCACTAACCTCTGAGAGAAATGGAACGGCGCCCCTGCCTCAGAAATAATGGCCTCTGTACACACACCTGTGGGGAGCACTCATCAGAATTTGCCCTCTTGTTGCCGGACTGACCTCAGACAAATTACAGTTTTGGAGCCCGATGTAAAAAAAAACGCAGCTAAGGTGATTGCTGGGTCAAAACACATACACAACAATAAATAGTGAAGGCGACTGGGGGTTAAAGTTAACAAAATGATAGGTAAAAAAAAAAAAAAACTAAATTATTTATCAGTTTAAATTGCTTCACTGGCACAGACACAAATTAAAATGTTTTCCGACGATGGACTGTAATTTGTTTGCCACAAGCAAGAAAAGCTGCCTAATTGGGGGCCCAATGCAAAGGGATTTTGTTATTCAACAGCAGATTGGATTAAGGCATGGCTATGGAGGAGAGATTCTTAAGATACTGTTCAGAGGATTACTCTTAGCAGATGTGAATATCACATCAAAAGGGATTTGAGTGTCAGTCAGTGGTGGATTTATGCGCTGTGGGAGTGGAGGGGGTGGGGGGTACGTGTGGCTGGGTGTCTTTGTGGCTGTAAGAAAAGGAGCAGTAGAGCTCTCTGATATCTGCCATCACAATGTCAATGTAAAACATGAGCGAGAATGCAGATAGGACTGCATTGAACTAAAACATGACACTCTCTCAAACAAAATACAATAACTTAGTGGCTGTTTCATTAGCTGTGGTGAAGGAGTAACAAATACCATAATGGCTGGGAGTAATAAAGTTAAGCAGGCAGGATTAAGGATAAATAATCATAAAGAATATAAATATTCATCATCAATCGACATATCTCTGATCAGTGAAAATGCTAGGACAGCTTGACACACAGCAATGAAAATACCAGTTTCAATTACCAGTGCAGTAGCACCTTATATCTGCATTCTTTACCACGGACAGGAGGGGTGACTCCACTGGAGCTACCTCAGTAAATATTTACCCATTTAGTTTATAGTCTCAAGTTTTCTTCGATACAGCATTTTCTACTCCAGTGACATTAAGAGTAAAACGGTGAAGACCATGTGGTGTGAAAGGGTCAAAGGGTTTAGTGTTTGGTTGTAGTAAAAACACTAATCTAAGGAGCCAGCCATTCATTTTCAATTAGGGATTCACCTGCTAACCGAGCTAAACCTAAAAATGGTTCCAATGGGTGGCTACATATACATGCTTGCTATTGATTGGTACCCTCTACTCATAAAGAGTCTATCTAGATAAATAGACTGAAACAAAGGAAATAATTTCAGTGGAACATTAAATGGCACAAATTAGTATTTGGATCTTTACATGTTTACAATGATTCATGACCCATCCATGACCATAAGAACTAACAACCTATAAATTTGTTACAACAGAAATGTATCAGCACAGCAGTGACAGCAAGTGTATTTCTGATGTCTAATACTTCCTTCAAAACCCCATTTTTTTTTAACTTTTACAGTTCTAACCCCCTATTATTGCAAATTAAATGTCTAAACGAGACACTGTGTCATTTTGTTGAGTTGGTGACATTTAACTAACAATAGCTTGAGTGTATTTGAAATTCAGTTATACTGTAAACAAAAGTATTAAAAAGTATTAAATCACTTAGCAAAATTAGGATGTTATTTAGCCTTTAGATTATCTGTGATTTGTATTCATATTAGGGTTGGTGTGAATCTGAATGTTTGCTTTCTTCTAGAAGAAAAACCTGAAGATCTGTTTTGACTGTGGCTCTTTTGTCTTTGGGACTCTGGAGGAGCTTTGACAAACTCTGCTGGTGTGTTCAGGCAGAATGCCAGAAGAACTTTAAAGGCAACTGCATACAGAAAAATAGAAGGAAGTGAGGAGTACAAATACAACAAGGGAACACAAACAGGACTGCTCATGCAAACAAAGTGAAAACCTGTGCTATGTTGCTAGCTAGCAGCATCTACAGCAGACAATATCTATATTTTTGTTGCATTAGCTAGTCCAGCTAAAAAAAATTTTTTGGGGGGGTTACATCTATCATTTATTTGAGCAACACTGAAAGACTGCAAGTATGCCCTTTTAAGTCAGTCTCAACCTGCATAACAGCATGTAACCGTACTCAATATTACCATACTGAGTTAGCTTTCCAATTAAAAAGGTAAGTCCCAGTTCTTCTTTTGAAATGGAAAATGTATGGTGCCATCAACAAGCGTGAGCTGAGGCCCACCTTTCATTTATTTTCATTCATGCCATACTTCCATCTTTAATTAGCAGGCACTGAAAATAATTAAAGACTTCCAAGTCTAATGAGTGAGTCAGAGGAATTAAATAAGAAGCTGATGGCCACACACATTACAACATCAATCCAATTATCCCAGTGCCCTTGTCAGTTTTGTCCCTGTGTGAATGGACAAAACAATTTGAGTCCACGTCCTTTGAAACACATCAAAGAGTAAGAACTGGCGCTTCACAGGATCACCTGCCAAGACCGCCGGTCGCACCGCCACTCCCCTCGGAGCTGTCGGGCTTCGATCGCAGTGGGAGGGAGAAGGGTTATTAGATTTTATCGGTATGCGTGGCATGTTGGAGGGATTTCCATCCTGAGCACAGAGCGGTGGAGAGAGACAGAACCTGAATCTTCAAGCTGCTCAATGACCTGCATTTATATTCAGTCCTAGCTCTCCTGTCAGTCCTCTGAGACACACACTCTTCAAACTCACACACACACACGCTCACACAATGAATCTATGAGTACATGTCACGGATCTATATTGGCATACACAGACCCTTAGCAAAAAACCAAACCAAACAAAAACATGGCAAAAACGAATGCATGCATAAACATGTACAATGTGACACAAACATATATACACACAAACATGCAAAAATCTAGACAAACACATAAATATGTATGTATGGGTCTATTATGGCAGGAAAATACGGTGAAATTTAACTTTCTCTTTTTAAGTTTGAAGCAACTATATCCTGATTTCTTAACCATAATTCATTCTAATTTCAACTTCAACTAAATAACGCAGGCACAACACATATATGCAAGCTCAGAAACCTCAGCTCTGTGTTCAGTGTCACTTATAAAGAAGCAACGCTCTGACGTCTCCTGTGTGTCTGTGTGTGTGTGTGTGTGTGTGTGTGTGTGTGTGTGTGTGTGTGTGTGTGTGTGT
>JAOWBC010000904.1:15443085-15457625 GCA_028566105.1 Hypoplectrus providencianus | reverse complement strand
GGCTGAGGTGCCCTTAAGCAAGGCACATAACCCCCCAGAGCTCCTTCTAGAAATGTGCTGTCAACTGCTCCCAAGCATGGTGTGTATTAAGTGTATTAAGGAGGGGTAAATGCAGAGGACGCATTTGTTATTTTGAAACGTGTGTGTGAAACAAAGCTTCATCTTGTCTAGTTCCTGTCATTAGCTCTGCTGTGCATGTTCTACTCTGTGTCAAAACGTCTCCTGTGGAAAAAGTCCTCATACTCCTTTTTGTTTGAGTTGTTTCACAAAACATGTTTGTGGGCAAAAATATTTTTAAAAAAGAGTTTAAATTATTATATTTGAAACATTCTGCCCTTCTTTGCACCTGGAATTCCTCATTTTGTTCGTTGTAAACAATACGACAGAAGAATAGCATGAATCTCAGCAAGCTAGCCCGCTAGCTCTTAATCTAACATTTGCTCACACTTAATACCACAAACTTGGTGTACACTACAGTTCTTAACTTACTTTAGGTTGTCCATCTTCAGCAGTAATGTTCCAGTGAAAAGATATGAACATTTGAATAGTTTAAAAGTCAAAAAGTTTAGTTTTTGTTTTTGTTTTAATGCTAATTGCACCTGAGCTCAATGCCCAATCCCCTGTTTTCCTTATAGGATGTGACTGGCAGTTTTTCTGACCAATGCAACGCCAAGCCACAGAGGACCCCGCCCCTTAAACATTTATCTCCTGAACAGTAGATGTGGGTTGCTGTTTAACATGCAATAAGTAATTTGGTGTTTTTAATGGGAGCCGGAGTACCCAGAGTGAAACTGTTGTAAAAACTGACAGTTTCAGTTAAAAAAAAAAAAAAAAAAAAAAAAAAAAAATTTTTTATTTAATACTCTTTGGCTTGTAAATGGAGGACTGATGGGTAAGTTGCTACGAATATTTGCTCAGCTTGATTCACTGAACCTCAAAAACTAAATGTTCCGGTTTTCACCATGGTCCATATCATCCATAGAGACCTCCTCTCCAAAACAAATGGACCCAGTGGTGCCAAGCTGCTGCCAACATTTGCTCAGCTTGTTTCTCTGATAACTTGTGACCATTTCTGGCTGAAATTACACCACTGATGGGTGATGGACGAGAGTGTTGTTTTTTTTTTCTTTTTTAATTAAAAAACAATTACAGATTTCTCTGAGTTTGAATGTTAATGGAAACATGTACATACATAACTCAACAAAATATAGAACATAGATGTTGGATACGTTTTAAGGGGTATGTAATCTTTCTTACATTTCTTCTTTTGCAGAAAATTGTTCCAAGGAGAACTCCCATTTAAAAGTCAACGCTCTTTGATCATATCATATTCAGATCATTTTGATCTGTGTTTCTAGGTTGCCAACAGACCCACACGACAGAAGGACATAGCTGCAGCTAATAAAATGAATAAAAGGTTCATACAGGGGTTCCAATTATTCAATTCTGACAGTCTTACCAAAAAGTGTGTTAACCAATGTTATCCACCATTAAATAAATGTTTTGTAGCTGTCTTTTTTCACTTTGACGCCACTGGAGAAGCAAATGTTAGTATGAATACAGCTTTAGCAGTTTGTATAGTTTATTCATTTAAACAATACTCAAAATGACTTGAATACATAACTGAGGTGCTGTTAAGGTAACTGCTTTGGACTTGTATCACAGTTCACTGGTGCTTAGAAGTTTTACCTTGACTATACTGGCATGTTTTGTATGCAAGTTAGACTAAGTATGTTACTACTTAGAGAAACCATCAAAAGTTGTACAAGAATCCTGAAACCCCTAGTGAAAAAAAAAAGCTTTTGTCATCCTTCAGCTCTAAGTTTTTACTTTCATGCATTGATATTCACACTGCAGGCAGCTGGGTTTTTTGGGGATGTAATGCCAAAGTATGAAGCAACTTGTCTGCAGTTAAAATATATATTTCTAGACAGGAACAGAAGAAAGTTCAGGATTAGCCATTTTTAAGCATGACAACATGCCAATTCACATCTTCCACATTTTGAATGGCTTTTTAGGACTATCTGCATTGACTCTGTGCTTGGAACTGATTCCTAAACTGAGTATATTCAATTGGTTCCCATTGATATTTACTGCAAATATCACTGGTTCTATGGATAGACCAATCTGGCAGCACTTGTATCTTTCTTGTAACTTACATTTCATAAAACCTGAACTGAAACTCTTATTAAATAAAAATAAAAAAGTCCTCTTTATTCATTGTTTGCTAACTTTGGGCAAGGGGTTGCCATACCTGCATTAATGCGACAAATCAAAAAATGAGGGTAATCTAATTTCCATTAAACTTGATTATGTTAACTTTGATAGCCGCAGTCTTATTTTCTGCTGTATTATGTGATCAGAAAACAGCTAATTTAAGCTAATTTTTCCATTATTATTCTATGAAGCTAACAAAAGTTTAAACCTAAAATCCCAGCTCCGAACACAAGGTTAAGAGTTATTCAGAGAGGAGCCAGACTGCAGCTTGGTGTTAGAAGTTGCTCTCATTCATAAAAGCCATCAGTGGCTCACAAGCTACACATTTGTTATGCAACCAACCACTCTATTTAGGGCATTCTTCAGAGGGATTTGATCATCAATAATGAATGCTTTGCCCCTGTTTCAGAGTGGGCTTGTTTCATCTTGATCACACGTTCACAGTATGGAGTGCGGTGGGAGCCTGAGCGCTGAGACTGCGCCGTATATACTGTAGTGGTGCCCGGAGCGTACACAAACCACCATCCTCAGAGGAGCTCTATTTACCAATGTGTGAAGCTGTGTTACCATCAGTTGTCCCATATTTTAGTGTCTTCATTTAACACTGTTCTCCTACACGGTTACAGAAATAAACAGTTGAGGCATTGGCATCAGTCACTGAAGTGAGCAGAAAACATGCCATGCTGTACCAGTGCACCAGTCAGAAAGTCATCAGAGAAGAGGTTTAATTTATATGCAGTGCAATGTCGTCAAAATGTAAATTCATCTCAGAAAGCAAAAGGAAATAAAGGGGAAAATATAAAGCTTTTTTGTGCTTTCACCATGTTGATGTAGGATCTTGCTGCAACACTGGAAACTAATGAAGACATATCAGTGAAGGAAAGGATGGACCAAAAGAAGTCTGATATTTGGCGTTGATACATGCGGAAAAGACTTCAGAGGAGGTCATAAATTATACATAGGTATGTTCGCGCTGACTGTGCTGCGGACCTCATCCCAGTGTGTTTTAAGGCTTCCAAATGTTTCATATTTTGTGAGAAAAATGCCATTACCATTTAGAGTCATTAGCGTTTCAAAAGGTTACGGGATATGAAAAAAAACAGCAAGAGGCCGGACACTTTGGGATTCATTCAAGGATGTAAATGCAATCCGCAGTTCTGTGTTTTTCTGAGGAGCTGAGTTCAGAGCAGCATGAAAATTGTTTTTGTTGAAGGACTTTGGAGGGATGAGTACAAATGACTGCCTCAGCCTGGTTGAGGGGAGATAAATTGGTGGTATTTTACTGTGGATTTATGGCTGCATGCATACAGAAATGCTTTTGATTGGGAGGGTTTCTAACAGTGTAGAGTGTAGAGAGTATTGTTCAACAGTGAGAAGTGATGTTTGAAGTCTCTAAATGCGTTCGTGTCTTTGTCTCCTTCCTCCCCTCCTTTGTCCTCAAACAGTCTGCGCAATCCATTACAAAAGATCAGAAACTGCAATCCCACTGTTCACTGCTCACACTATGAAACATAAACTGAAATATCTAGCATCTGATGCGACTCATATAGAATAGTTATGTGGTAAGTTCACTTTTTCATTGCATGGCATGATTTCATTCATCTCATGACATTTTCCATTAAAAGCCAAATGAAAGGGCATTCACCCATGCATGATTGGTGACTCAGAATCCTTTTCCTCTATGATTCTTTACCTTTGTCGGCCTTATAGGCTAAAAATTTCTTCTTTGTACAATCAGCTGCATCATGCTTGTGTACAACAACTGGAGAAAACCTCACCAGACCTGGCCAGACTGGTTTTCCTTAAAAAATGTCAAAAGATGTTGTGCATACAGGAAGCAAAATGCGGCTCATATTTACATTTTAGACCACAGGTCAAACTGATCCATGAAAGGGTTTGGTGTGGCTGCAGGTTTTTGTTCCAACCCAGCGTGAGCACAGATGATACTGCTAACTCAGTGAAGACAGTTCAGGTGATTCAAATGACTTGATTCAGGTATGTAAAAACTGCAGCCTCTCTTACAGCTTTGAACCATTCATGTATGTATAATGATGCATGTATTATTTTTAAAAACCCCTGGCTGTATTGTGATGGGTGGTATTGACAAAGGGTCTATTCTGTCACTTAGGTTGAAGGTTTTGTGGAACGGGCACGCCACATAAATTAGAATGCAAAAAAGGCTCAAATAGTGCACATTAATATGCATAAAACCTTGCTTTTTATTTATTTTCTTCAGTTGTGTACCAAAGATGTTCAAACACAAAGAAATCTGCTTTTTTAGTCAAGGTTGGGATGCAGGAGGATTGACACTTTTGTCTTTTTTTTTCTTTTTTTTTTTCAATATTTATAATCTTAATCTATGGAAAAATAACACTTTGTAGCAGCGCAGCAACACTGCAGAAGCTAGAGGTAATGCAGTATTTCAGGCTGCTTAACCAGCAGATGCACGTTCACAGGTTCTCAGAATGATTTATTACACTGAACACTATTTTCATGGCACATAGTCTTATTAAATGATAAGATACACTGACTCTTGTTGGCTTTTGCATTTAACAAGCTATCTGGTCTCTCTTTAAAAGGACAGTTTGCATTTCTTTAAGTGGGGTTGTATGAGGTACTTACCCACAGGCAGTGTATGCCCTGCAGTGGACGATGGTCTGCATGTTCCACGTCTGGAGAACCAGGCACTCCTTGCAAGAAATGAATGGAAACATTGCTGCAGACAGACAAAACAGACAAATAGAAAACATTTTTAACCACCCGATCCTGAGCCTGAACTTTTGTACCCTATATTTACAATATGTCAACAGATTTTTAGTTGCTATATTTTCTCAAACATAAGACTTCCATGTTCAGAGGCATAAGAACATCTCAATGCTTTGCACATTGCTGCAGATCAACGGGTAATATATAACATTTAGTTAGTTAACCTTAGTTTAGGATATTAAAATATATTTTGAGTCAGTTCTTGTTCTGCAGCAATACAGTCACTCTTTTTCTGCCTGGACTGGCTGGTTTTACAAACTGTTAACATACAGAAAATAATCTACTGCAGGTAATACATTGACTTTGGGTAAGAACCTCATCCAACCAAAATTCAAAGAATCTAAACTATCATTTTAATAGTTATGGAGCAGAACCAGCACAATAGCAAGATCCTGCACTCAGCTAAAAACAAATAGAGACATTGTGTAAAAAAGACAAACGGAATATGTCAAGTGCAAGTGTATATTAAGAAAACAAAAAAATGTATTAGTTTGAACAATATATATGTACAGTTTTCAAATGAATATATGTCACAAAGGGTTAGATAATATTGCATTCTGGTTTATCTAGGCTTCAGGCAACATCACAGTTTTTGCTGTTAAACTGGGATTGTGTTCGTGATTTCAGGAATATTTCATCAACTAAAACTATAACGTCATTGCTCAGTAGCAGGCCCTGGGACCTCTTGTGGTGGGCAGAGCTTCAGAGAGCTGGCAGTGGAGGTGGACTGGCATGTGTCAGATCTGTGCAGAGCACTGGAACAAAAACACCAACAACGGCCAAATATCAGGACATTTTACTAAGACACAGACTTTGATTATGCTGCACAAATGCGTAAATCCAAATCCCAAAAAGTCCCTTAATAGTACAGGTCCTGTGTGAACATGGTTTTATAAATATGTATATAAATATAATTGAAATAATAAAAGGGAGCAAGTTAAAAGAAACTAAATGGAGCTGAGAGCAGACAGTAGGTGATGATGCTTTGTTGGTTCACACCTTTTTTATACTGTATACAGTAATTTCACCCACTGTGAATCTAAAAATATAGATCATCTTTAAGTTGGATGCTGTATGCATACTTTAGAGTCACTGTTAATATTCTGCACAGGTGGCTTTCATTTAAACTGTCATCCCTCCTCTTCGTCACACTGGGCAGCTTTAACTCGCCATCCAACCGTTCAGTGCAATTAAAGACTTAATGACACACACCACTTCAGCCCGTCTCTGCCTTCTTCACACCATATTGCTATAACTAACCAATTAGCTTAGCGCCGAGCTACATGGAGACTCTTCAGGGTTTGCTGAGCTGACTCCCCTCCTGCTATAACTCAATCTGCAGCAGCAGCAGCCCTCACAGTGACAATCCCAACATTTAAATTCACTCTCCTCTTCACTCTCATATCCCACTCTGCAGCCTGCAGAGCATTTATAAATGTGACAGTATCGTTCCTGGGAGAAAAAAATGCCTGTACCTGTCTGCGAGACAGAATATTAAGAGGGAGAGGGTGAGAGAGCGGAAGGGAGAGACGAGGAGAGGAAACACTGTAGGGGGCGGAGGGACAGGGTGACAGAGAGAGGAAGTGATGAAGTGTGTTGGATTACAGGGTGACATTGAAAGAAGCCTCTCTGTCCCTTTTTACTCCATCCCTCTCTTCCACTATTCACTCACACAACACCCACTGGCTCGCCTCCCCCGCTTCTCCTCCTCCTCCCACATCTGTGAGGATCCCCCGGCCGCCTGGCAGCACTGCACAAGTGGCCGTCACCCTCCGGAGTGTCACAAACATTTTCCCAAGGCGTACGCGAATGAGATCATTGTCCTTCGATGCAACGCTGCACGGGGGGGGGCAAGCAAGAGGGGGAGGGGAGGGAAAAAAGGAGGTGAGATGAGAGGAGAGCCGACAGTGGATGAGGAGAGGGAAGGAAGGGGGAAGACAGGAGAGGAAATGAAAGGAGAGTCAAGGAAATGAGAAAATAGAGGAGAGAAAGAGGGTGCGAGGAGAGAAATGACATGGTTGATGGAAAGGATAAGAAGGCAGGTAAGGAGATGAATGGAGGGGTAAGAGAAGTAGAAAGGGATGGAAGAGAGAGGAAAATGATGGGTGGGAAGGAAAATGAAACATGGCGAGAGACGGGAAGAGGAAAAGGACATAAATCAAGAAAAGGAGGAAATGAGGGATACAAAGAGAGGAGAGGTACGGAATGGGAGCAATAAATATAATTAAGGGAGATAAAGGAGCAGGGAAAAGTGAAAGGAAGGAAAGGTGAAAGGAATTATAGGAATGTGATGGGAAATTACAGGTGAGACAAGAGGATGCAAACCTGTGATGAGAGGTAGGGTGGAGAGGGAGTGAGGGTGCATGGGAAAGACAGGACAAGGTTAAAGGACATTAAAGGAAATGGGAAAAAGGGAGGAAATAAAGTAGAAGTAAGGAAGAGAGGGGGAGTCAGATAGAAGGGAAAAACGTCGGGAGATGTTAATGACTGAAGTAACGGGAAACAGCAAAAATGTGCCGTTGTAGCAAAAAAATGACGAAAGCCAAGGAAGAAAAGACTCAGTATGAAAGTAAGGGAGGAAAGAAAAGAGTACAGGGTACATTCACCCCTGGTCGACATATTCAATGAGAAAAATAGTTTCTCTGAATTGTAATCTATAATTTAGATTTGTTGTATGGGAACAAACAGTGTTCTTTCTCTCAGCTCTCATTACAGCTGCAGCTAAGCATGAACCTGGATGTTTCTGACACAGTCACTGGGGTAGCAGCTTTAATGTTCATCTTTGAAATGTTTTTGCAAAGTTTTTTTTAAAGCCTTTGTGTATAGTGCTTGTGTTGTGTTGTGTTGTGTTCCCTAATCTCAGCTAGTAACTTGGTGAACACTGTGATAGTGTTCTTTTTAGGAATAACGGCAGAATTAGGTCCACGTTATAACTAAGTGGATTTTGTCTTTTCAAGTGGGGCATTGACATTTGGGGCACAATACACCGCTACCACACACTCACACACAGGGCGACAGCTAGAGACAGATAATGTTTAAAGATGAACCACTAACCAGCAAACTCATGCGTGCCGTCATCTGTGACGGCAACATTTGAAAGACTTTGTGCTGCAGGGCAGTGATCAGTAGCAAGCTCCTCTGAATGTTAAACACAATACCAAAGTGAAAAAAAAACAGGCGCCAGTATCAACATTACACCCCAGATATTAGATGTAAGAGCAAACAATAAAGAGCTGAATCTACTTTCCTGGCAGGCTGTGTGTCATTGCCAGTGATAGACTTCTATTGTTCCCAGGGGATCCCAAAGGAGGTGCCACAATGAAGCACCACCCTCCAAACATCCGCGTCTTCTTTGCAAAGTTTAACATGAGAACCACATGACTCCTAACAACATTTGCCCTCCTATTAGATGTTACAGATCCTTACTAGGAAACATTGAGTTAAAGGGTTAGTGGTGCTGAGAGCTCTCTACACTTCCCGGAGTTTACCTATTAATTCCAATGTGGGTGTATGGTGATGTCATCTTACTACTGCTAACTACACTGTTTTCTCTTCTGTAACAGGGACCAGAGGAGACTAACCCTAATCCTACTGTTTACAGTCATCAAAAGCTAATCTCACTTTTTAAATATTCGTTTTTCTGCTTGACAGCAGCAAAGTATGTCACGCAACATGCCATCACTGCAGTTCCTTCTGTTTGGTTTAAGAATTAAATTGTAAGTTTGGATAAAAGGATATTTTGGGTTGACTGATGAGAGTAGTTCCAGGGCTGGTTCAGAGCCGGTGCTCATGCTAGTTTGCAGTTAATTCAACATCCTCTAAACCTTTCAAACCTTTACTTTTCCTCAGTCTCAAGATCCACAATAGTATGTTAATGTATACAGCTATAACAACAACGGCAGACTACATTGTCTCTCTACAAATGCTGCTCTTGGCTTTGCAAGATGCCACTGGCATCCAAACACGACTGGTGCAACAAATTTGTGCTGCTCGTCTTGATCGCTATAGATGGTGATTATGTTCATATTAACAATGAACATAAGATGTAAATGTTGGACTGTGCTGTAAGCTAATGATAGCCCACTAGCATGATAGTCATGCACTGAACCATAGCCTGCTTAATTGGCTATTTCACAGTAAAAGTGGGCTTGTTAAAGTTTCAGTTGCTGCTGTTAGATGGCTGAGACTGGGGTTTGCATGGCTGGATTTGAGTCTCTATAGCTGTTAGCTAAAAGCTCTGCCGACAGCAAAGTATTCCAGTGGTAGGGGGTGAGGTTAAGGTATTGCAAGGTGTGCTAGCTAGCTAGCTTTGCACAACACAATGGGGTCAATTTGACAGTCTCTTAACATTTCTAAACTTTATTGTGCGCTATGTTTGTACCCTTTTTAAATCAGTCCTCAAAATTAAGTCTCTTCTTATGAGTATGGGAGGCACCAACTGGTGTGATTGGTGAGGGGTCTGTCACGATTGCGCTACAGATGTATATTCATATGAAAATGTCATGATGATTATATACATATCCCTTTCATGATGGAGGCAAAGAAAAAAAAAAACAGAGGTAGGAAAACCTGGGGCTGTTTTCTGTCATCTCACTGTTTAGTGGGCACACGGCAATGTCAAAAGGAGGCGTATCACTTTCAACACACGAAACCAAACACACCCATGTGACAGACCTACCTGTACGCATTAAAAAGCCGCGACCTTACTACTGTTACATCGGCCCAGGTGCTGACTCACCGAGTGCTGGGGCTCATTCGCATTCCAGGAGACTGAGCAATGTTTGCGTCTATCCCCAGGATACGCAAACCGGAGACGAGCCTCCTGCGGGGAAAAGGAATAAAGATTAGCTGTAATTGGAGAGGACTGAGTGGAAAATGTCAGCTCTGTTGTTGCCTTTCAAAGACAAAAGGTTGTGTATTCATACAGATTTGGCAAATGTCAGGTCAGTTGCTGCTGTCACCACGCCCACACAGCCTAAAGGACACATCACCACATGATCTCTCCATCTCTGCCTCTTATCAAACACATGCACAAATCTTTGCCTTTTCTTAGTAGGCACTTTGATTAAATCAAAAGGATATAAATGGAGGAAAATGAAGGTTAAGGCCAGGGATAACTGTTTCATTGATCCCACTTCCATTTAGACATTCTTAAAAATTAAGATTTCTGCTTATATTGACAAAAATGTGATCACAAATGCCCAGTTCTTTCACAAACACTCCTGAAGATGTTCTACTAGTCCAATAAGTAGTGACATTGAAGCAGCACCCAGAGGGACATTTTCTACTAGATTTCATCTTATCTCAGATATTGTAACCTATTCTATGATCTTTTCCTGTTTTCGGTCACAACATTAACCACATAAGAGACAGAGTAAGGGACTCATGCTGATCTCTCAAGTAACATAACACGAAAGATCAAGCAAATGTGTCTGCTATGAAAACTTTGATGATCCAAACTTAGGTCACAGGGGTCTGGAGCCAATCAGAGACTTGGGACATTGAGCTAGAGGCAGGTATACCCTGGATAGGTCACCAATCTAGTAATGTACTAGCTGGCATATTTACCCCTTTTCAACCAAGGCAGGTTCAGGACAAGTGTTTTATTTTCAGCACTATAAGAGTGGCGCCAACTCTTTGCTGGTCTCATCATGAACCTCCTACATCAGTGGCTGTGGGATTCTCATGAATCTTGCTTGGGTTGTTTGAATGCAATGTGATTTTCATGGGCTGGAGAGCACTGGCAGGCTTAAGTTAGCAGGCTAGCCTTAGCTTACAGCATTAACATCCCCTGTCCTCTAGTCTTGAGCCTGTGAAAAAAGGAGACAAGTTTGAAGATGGTTCGCAAATGGAACCAACTGCGAATCAGCACCAGCCTAACTCAACAACTAGCTTCATGTTGGTAGAAGGGGAAACACAGATAGAAAACCATTCACTTCTACGTGCAGGAGTCATTTATTAAACCTAAGCTGCATGTTTTCCGGATTTTGGGAGGAAGCTGGAGTACCTCCCTCCAAAGGCTGCGTATGGCTCCAACCAGCTTTAAGGATCTTGCTAGCAGAGCTACATAGTACGGTCCGTTATCTAAAAGACTAGGACAACATAATCAAGGTTTAATCTAGGGATAAACAACATATCAAATGGAATGGTATAATTCACATGTGGATATTACACAATGCATAAGTTTAGGGTTTTTTTTCAATCAAAAGTAACATAAGTCTGTTGTCTATTTGAGCCTGACAAAAAGGGAAACCTGATCTGACTATGTGTCACATGTGTTAACTGTCATATTCTGTTTTAATATCCTAATAATCCCACATTGAGGCTGCACATAATGTACTCTTTTCATGTTATTGTGGAGGCTTTGAATCCAGCTGTGGCTGAACGATCACCTCTCATGCACAGTTCCTGTCTCCAATTAGGCCATTTTTCACACTGAAGTAAACAGCTTCTCAGTGCTTGCTGCATCCTCTCCTCAGACCCAGCCATAACTCTGAGTCCACGTGGTGACAGGGCCGAGAGTAATTTCGGGACACCATGACACTGGCCTTGTGCTGGAGTAAGATTCTCTCTGTCCGTTGCATTTGAATGCATCGCGAGCAGTGAAAGGGTTTTTTTTTTTGTTTTGTTATGAAACCTCTTCAAGACTCATTTTATTTTTCTGCATCAGACGAAATTGGTTGAATCAGAAACGTGTGTTCCCACAGTATAGATATGTGCTGATGAAAGGGACTTAACCTGGAGCATCTGGCTGAAGGACAGTCTGCTTGAGTTACTGCTCAGCCTTAAGAAATGTGGTCACAGCAAATAATGGAACTTGATTGATCATTTTATTCAGAGAAATAATTCATTTTAAACAATTTTTTCTTTCTTTTCCAACCCATCCTTTGCATGGAAATAAAATCTGTGAAGAGGAATGATTTTATGTATATATATATATATATATTGTTGTATCATTAACCACTGAATCAGTTCTACTACTCCATTTTCCTGATTAATTTGCATGCAAAATGTTTCCCCCATTTGCAATTATTTTAACTGCAGCGTGGCTCCTGGGAGAATATAATACCAGTGTAACAATACTGTTATCTCATGCAAAAGAGGAACTGAGCTTTTCAAACAAACAGAGGCAGGTCTGCGACTGGCTGAGACACAGCTGTCCCCGCTGCTGCCGGCCTACTGGTGACCTTGAGGGAACGAGGGAGGAGGTGGGTCCGCTCAGCTGCCCTGCTGCTGTTATCACTGGCAGACACCGTATCACCTGTGTGTAGGCGAGGGGGCGGCTGTGTGTGTGTGTGTGTGTGTCTGTCTGTCTACGTGTTTGCTTATGTTTCTACAGACTGATTGCATCTGTTTATGGATATTTGTATTCAGGAGTCTGCAGCTAACACCACCTGCATATCCATGTTGTCAGGGGAACGGATATGTATGTGTGTGTCAGGGTGTGTGTGTGTGTGTGTGTGCGTGTGTGCAACAAACATGCAGTAGATATGAAGATATGTGGGTCATTAATCCATATGGTTTGCTGACATCATGTTTTGCCAACTGCTGACAACATGGAAAAAAGTTTGAGAGAATTAAAAAGTAAAACAGATGAATAAATGTGTTTCAAGTGTCTTAGTTAAAGTCAGCTTCATGCAAATGCACACCCACTTTATCAGTTTAATGAGATGTTTTGCATGTGGTGGTTAATACACACATAAGCAAAGTTTTTTCCAGCTAAACAAACATGAAATGATCATTTTAATTCTAACTGTAGATTGGTTTGGCCTGTCTGTTTAATAAACTTTTAAAAAAACAGATTTCTTCATACAGTAGCACTTTAAAATCTGAAAGTTCAATTCTTAATTATGTCTCCAAATTTATGATACACTGAAAACTGTTAAAATGCATGATGCAAATCAGCTTGTACTGATTATGGCGACATATGCTTATTTTACATAGGGAAATGTGTGCCTCCTGTTAACTTCCATTCCATGCAGGCTGAATAAAACATTCACTCCCAGGGGCCATGCAGAGTCACATCTTGCATGAAGAGTTCAACTTTCACTGGCAAAGTTGCAGCCTCAACCAGTAACAAAGATGTGTGTGACCGCACTTGGCAGTCAAATGGGATAAAAGAGATTAGCCAGTGGTTGACGTTGTGTCTCCATTAACTCCATTATTACTCACAGCAATTATGCCCATATATCTCACAAAGAGAGGACGGTTATGAAACACGGTTTTACTGTGAGTGCTGCTCTGTGTGAGCTTTCAGTCAGGCAGCAGAAAACCAAGGTGACACTTCAGCTCTTATCACTAACTTCCTGCTCTAATCGCTGTGACGGACTGGGCTGAGCCAGCTCACCAGCACTGCTTTGGCAACAGGTGCTGCAGCGTGTGTGTGAGTGTGTGTGTGTGTGTGTGTGTGGAGATAGAGACGAAGGTGGGCTAGGACTAAGGCCAGCAAGCACAGAGAGGGTCATAGGGCAGGGAGATGTAGGAGAGCCAACTCTACTCTACACACTTTCCAAACACACACACACAAGGCCCAGGGCTGCTATCTTCACAACCATCTCCACCCTTTTTCTGGCCTGGTCTGTGGTCTCCACATGCCTCAAGCCGTTCATTATTGACCTTGTGCCAAAGGTGAGTTCTGTGTCTGTCTGACAGCCCAGCTGCCCTCAGCTCAGCATCCAAGATTTCCACGCTGCTGTCTCATCCTCAGCACTGTGTGTTCAGAGTCCTCTGCTTTACTACACCACACACACAGGAATGATGGCCCGACACAGCTGCAACCACACATTAAGGGTTTGCTAACAGACTCGAACGATGACGCAGTGGTGCCGACCCAGCCACATCTCCTTTAACAACAGTAAAACCATGGAGTGTACAAGGCAGCATCAGAGGTCTTTCACCCCAGTGGAAATATGCAGGTTAGCAGTCAGAAAGGAAATAAAATCATAGACTCTATAAAAGAAGTGGATGTAGCCACAGTAACAGTAGTTTTGAAGCCTGAAGATGGCAATTCAACTGGCGCCACCTTGGTGTTTGAACTAGAAATGACCATGTTTGGATGAGACGGTTGAACTGGCAAGGCGGATGCTTATTCATCAGTAAACGCTAGTTCTGTCTAGCAAGCTTGTTTAGCAAAAGCAAGACAGACAACTCAATTTTTTTGTAATACCAGAATGTTCCACTGCACTGAAAAGGCATTGATTGAAATTATGGACATCGCTGTGGCAGAGACCAGTCAGTCACAAAGCAGCCACATCCTAAAACATTGTTTTATCATCTATTTAATTCAAAATGGGACTTCATTTACATAAAAACATCATGCTGTATTGGAGAAGACTTTAAAACCATAAACTATCAGGAAAATGTTTATCAAGGTAATAAATCAAATGAGAAATAGGGTGATTTTCTCATAGACATCTATACAACTGGACTTCTATTTGCAATAAGTGGCACTGCCTCCTGTCATTTACACTAAGGCTTCACTTTTCATACCTGGAGGCTGCTACTTGCTTCAAATGGACCAGTACAGTACGAACAACCCAACAGGGAGCTGAACTGCC
>JAOWBC010000904.1:15410395-15428647 GCA_028566105.1 Hypoplectrus providencianus | reverse complement strand
GGCTGGTTGTAGTGAGGAGGCTGCCTGCCTGTCTGGCTGTCTGGCTGCTGGTCACAGTGTGTGAGCGGGGTTTGGGGGCGGGAGGGGTCTGCTGGAGAGGCGCACCGCCCCCCTCAGTGGCTCCAGCCTCCTGAGACACTGAACACAAGACCGCTTACTAATAAGAACGATAATAGCCGATGCTTTCTTTTAAATATGAAATAGATTTTTTTTATTTTTCTAATACTTTGATCACTTAAAAACAAGGTGAATAGCCACTGCATTAATATAAATAAAATATATTTTTTTCTTTTCTAATACTGTGATCATTTAAAAATAAGGTGAATAGCCACTGCATTATTTTAAATATGAAATAGATTTGTTCTTTTTTTTTTTTTTGTAATATTGTGGTGATTTAAAAATAAGGTGAATAGCCACCGCATTAGTATAAATATTAAAACGATTTTGTATTTCGTTTTTTGTAATACTGTGATAATTTCAAAATAATGTGAATAGCCACTGCATTATTTTAAATATGAAGTTGTTTTTTTTGTAATTCTGTGATAATTTAAAAAAAAAAAAAAAAAAAGGTAAATAGGGTGGAAAAGGGGAGGCTGGGTTGGTTAAAAACACTTTCTCTCACTCCCAACTCTTAAAATGGAAATAATATGAAGCTATTGTGCTCAATTGTTAAGACTCAAAGAGGTGCTGGTTCATGTCTTAAACATCAGTTTAGTGGTTCCTAAACTGGGGACAGACACCTCCTACTGAAGATAAATCTGACAGCACCCTAAGTGAACAATAAAGTCTATCTAATGTCTCTTAGCGGTGGTGTGACATCTGCTGTGGTCATGTATTATTTTATTCCAAATCAGTTGGAACAAAGTGCCACATATTGTAAATTCTCCAAGCAATGGCGCCCTCTACTGGTCTAAGCATTAAATCATTTAAGGAGGCAATGTTTAAATAGATTGCAAGAATGGGAAAATGGTTGTGTAGGAAATGTATAAAAATCTATCAGTATATTAGAGAGCATTTTTTTTCAAGCATTTTCAATTAACCAAAACACAATTTCTACTTTAAAACTTACTTCTCAGTAAGTAACTTACTTCATGGTACTGTAATTGTACCAGCTGTTCATACAGTTGTGATAATTACTGTTTTCTATTTCCCAATGTAAGGGATAAACAGAAGACTCAACTATCAAAGATTTAACTAAAGGAAATAACTTTTAACATGACAATGTGATAGTTTCATAGCAAATATATTTTCATATTTCATGAATGTCTAATTTTTTCAATGCAAATTATTGCATATACCAAAACTAGAAAGAACCTTTTGAAAAAAAAAAAGCATTCTTGGACTTAATGATCAAACTAATGATTGGAAAACAAAAACTCAACCATCTGAGACATGTTTAACCAATTTATTCATGAACATACACGTACAGTTATTGAGTACATTAGTATTTTGTAGCATAGCATTTTGCCTTGACAACAGCTGCTCAGAAGGACCCTACAGAAACACTTTCACGTCCTTTTCCAATGAACTTGATCTGAATACTCCCTGCAGAATGAGAAGTACCCTGGCTTTCCACGGTGGACACGATGCTGCCCAACACAACCAACAGGTGGTTGTTTTCCCAACTAAAAAAGGCATTAGAGAATGGGGTGGGAGGGAGGCAGGCTACTGTTTCTTCTCGGTCCCCCTCCTGGCTGTAAGTATTGCTCTGACGTGCTTCCCTGTGGCCTTCTGGGTAACAAAAGGAAGGAGTTTGGGGTAGGGAGGGGTTGGTGGGTCATTGGCCAATACAATGGCCTTATCACACTCCCCCTCCCCTTTCTTTCACAGTGATAAAAAATGAACCGAGACCTCAGGGGCTGGACTGAGGTCTGTGCGAGTCACCTGACCAGTCACGAATTGGTGACACAAGAGGTAAATGTCATAAACGGATGAGAAAAAGGGAGTTTTGGTGAGGCTGACATGTCCACAGACACTTTAAAACCTTTACATCCGCTGTGCTACATCTACCCAACCCTGTTCCTATGATGCCTCTCTGAACAGGTCAAGTCTGCCTCCCCCACTGAGGGAGGCAGATAGCACAAGTTGAACTCTCCACAGAGCGGGACTGCAGCACTGCCCCGTGTGTCCGCTTCAGCAGGGGGGCTCGAACAAAGTGCTGCTTACAAGGACTACGCACACAGCTAACCAATGATAGGACGCCACCGGCACACCACACACTAGAACAAAGTGCTATAGAAAAGACGACAGCCACGCCACCGCGAGCCTACAAGGAGCCTGAAGCACTGGGTTAGTGACCATCCCGCCAAACTCTCATCCTCTCCCTCATCTTAGGAATTCTCTGGAATGTTAAGAGACTCGACCAGGCTGTGAAGACCTGGGAGCGACCCATCGCGTGATGAGAAACTATTATTTTTTCAATTTAGCCAAGTCTGTCCAGTTTAAGAGTAGTGGACTGTCTTTGAAGAGAGGTCCATCGACGGTGCCAGCCAGTCTGCTTACTGGAATGTATCAAGAGTGGAAAGTAGTTGAGCACAAGTGGCGCAGGAAGTGGCCAAAAACACCAACTCCGGATCCCATGCTCAGCAAGATTAGATAAACTGGAATAGACGCTCGGCTGCAGGTCACCCATCTGACCTCCGTCACTAGACCTGGAAATGCTACAGTGCTTTTACAAGTGCTAAAGGCCCCGCTAAGAATAAAAAAATATTCACCTGGGACAACCAGAACGGACCAACCTGGAACTTTGGTAGGAGGAAGAGGAGGGGGCACAGGGGAGGAGTTAGAAATTGCCGCGATGCACTCTAAACCACAGCTGTTGTCTAAGAGCAAATACAACGAAAGACTTCACAAGAACCCAAAACTAATTTTAGCAGTGAAGAAACAAGTTCATGCTTTTTGAGGGAGATTTTTTTTCCTGTATTCTATCTATTATACAGAGAAGGAGAAGAGAAGGAAAAAACAGGTCTAGTAAAATACTATGTATATTGAGCCACACAGCTCCCAGTATATTACCATGAGTTTTTGTAACAAAAATCTTGAAACTTTTTTGTCTTCAAATTCTCTACCAAGAAAAATACAAAACATTATAAGGCGGTAAGTAACTATTTTTTTAATCTGTTTTTTTTTTTTTTCTTAATTTGAGAAGCCGTTACAGTGCAGTTGATCCTCAAGGCAGCCGGGCCAGGCTTCACTGCTGCTTGCACTCAGCTGGGGGGGCTGCATCCTTCTGCAAGAAATCACAGGGATGCGGAGGGGGGGTGGGGGTCGGTTGTTAAAAACAGAAACCACTCCAAACACTCAGCAACACACACCTGACGTTCCACACAGCAAAGCCTTTCAACAGCTACAACATTCAACAAGCTGCTACAAATGAAAGAATTTGAAAAGTTTCTCATCTCCAAACTTTTTGAACACACAAGACATTACTAACATATGAACAATGACGACACGTTCAGATTAGACACTGTGATAACTATGGTTTGTTGGAGCATCCTAATGAATGCTACCACACTGTAGAAAGGCTTTCTCCTTTAGATCCAAGAATTAAGACTGGGATTTGTGTTGGGGGCAGAAAAGACATTAGGTATGTATGGGTAAACAAAATGTCTACCTAGTGATCTACCTACTAGGCTTGGGCCAAAGGTTGATTGAATGGCCATTTGACGATGGCTTGAGTCATTTAACGCCTATCTCGCTGTCAATACTTTGACTTTTTTTTTTTTGCCAATAAACACTGGCATGGTGAATTAAAAGGTGTATATGTGCCTCTCTTTTAACCCTAGCTGTTCAACTACCGGTTTGGAGCCACTTTCAGAGGGACATCAACTTTTTGCTGGTCTGGAAGCAGGAAAAGCTTTCACTCACTCCAGGTGAGTGAAAGCTCCAGGTTGCTAGTTAGACTTAGCAGGCTAGCATCAGCTTTCAACAAGGCTAGCATTAACATCTTAAGTCAATATTGGTAATCAGAACGTAACCGCTGTCCACAGCAATCAGGACATGCAGTCAAAGAGGTGATGCTAGAAGTTGGCAGTTGTTTTCTTTGTTTTCTGGGAAAGTGGAGATGTATACAGAAGTACAAAAGTGGCGTATGATATTTTCAAGATTGAATAGAACTCAATTGATCTTAAATTTTGAAAATAAGCATTTTTTTTTTTTTTTTTTTTTTTTTAAACTTCAATCTCTATTGTAATGTCCCTTGACGGCACAAATACCCATGCAGGTGGTACTGATCCTACCCAGGTCTCAGCAAGAAAGTGTCTTTCCTAAAAAGGTTCAAATATCCCTTTAGCCAGCCAAATCAACAGTTCAGGCTGAAGCTACTGGGTAAGGAGGGGTCATGTGAGGTGGGGACCAAAACACAGAACCTCCCTCGGTATAGAGGAGCTGCATTTCACTGTCCTCAGGTGCACGCAGACTCAGTGCTCTACAGTTAGTCTGGACAAATATTGCAGCTTTGAGGTCAATACTGACAAATATAGACATTTACTAAATGACCCAAAACATCTTGGGCTTTTTGGTTTTCATCACCAGACATCAGGGATGAGCTTTGTCAATTGTAAGTTTCAAGGTGATTCAAGGCCCATGTCCAGCATATATACTTAGGAAGGAGCTCTGCATATCTGAAAGGTTTAAAACCCAGCCATCTGCCAAAGGTGCTTATTGTGGCGTCGCTGCTGTGGGATGATAAATGTAAACACTTCCACAGACCCTCAGGCCACCGTGCTCAAATCAATTAGCTGCCAACAACAAAGAAACACTTGAGTAAATAAGGGATGAAAAGTGCACAGAGATAATTAAGAGCCCATCATACTTGGAGCAGAGCGTCCTTCCAGCAGACATTAGACACTCGTGAAGGTGATGGCACACTGCAGCTGTTCAGCCTGCTCGCCATGGCCCGATGCCACACTGACTGACTGTGAGCTCATTTTAGCTTTTGTACAATACATTTGACCACGGCTGAACTCTTGACAGTCGAGTCCAAAAATAGTACTCTGTGTGAGGCAAGATTTCACACTCTTTGCCGCTTTCTCACAAAAATAAAAGTAACAGCTCTGCTTGTAATGCAGCGTCTGTTCAAAGACTTCTGGTCCTGACAGGGTTTTTCTTGTTTTTATCTGCTACAAGCAATCAAGTTTCTAATGAAAACATAAAACAGGCCATTATTGCTGACAATGATGGCAGCCTCAGAGAGATAAAAACACTTTGCTGGCATTTCTTGTATTTTGGTAACGTGCCAGCTATCGGTTAGGCCTTATTTCAAACACAAACAGCCCTCCAAGGAAATGATCCCAGCATTAAAAGCAGATCTATAGAGAAGAGGCAGCTAGCTGAACAGAACTAATGTGAAAAGGAAAGAGGAAAAATGGACCAATGATGTTTAAATGGGTTTTAAAAACAGACATCCATAAACAAGAATTTATGACAGACAAATTGTCATCCTGACAAAAAGTCAAAACTAGCCCGTGTTTGTGGACAGGACAAGTTCAAAATGGTGGAGGAGGAAAAGGAAAAGGGGAGGGCTGGACTAGCTTCAACATACAGAAATAATACAGGTGCAAATGCAGAACTCACTATGGGTTAAACTTTCAAAAAACCAACAACAAACCGGTGGGTTAGTAACTCGGGAGGGTGCAGCACGGCGGCGGGGGGTGGTCATGTGTGGGGTGGGGGGTGCAGATAGGTGGATGGAGGGTGAAAAAACAGGAGGAAAAGGGAAAACCAAAAGTGAAGAGGGTGAGTGGGGGGTGTGATGGTAGTAAGCTGACAAGTCACAAGCTGTACCTACCAGGATAGGGTTATTTTTCTACTGTCATCACTTAAACCTAGGTGAGGAAAAATTTAAAGAGTAGCTGACAAAAGATGCCAAAGTGACCGGAGATGAAGAAACATTAATGAATAGGAGAAAAACAAAAAAAAGCAAAACTAGCAGAATACAGAATGTCAAAGACGTTTTTTGTTTAGCAAAGAAGCAGAGGTCATGCTTGTTTATTTTGTGTGTTAATTATAAATCACGTGAACTCAGACCAAGCCAATCTAGTTACATGAGTGACAGCTGTTTTTATTGAAGTGGGGTTGTATGAGGTTTACAGAAGGTTCTACAGAACCTACCGCACAAAAGCTAAGCCACGTCATGCAGCAAAACATAAAAGTGCACATTTGGGTTGGGTCATTGTGTGCAAGACCCCATCGTCCCGTAGATCGTCATTGTCAATTCAACTGTCGGAGGCACCAACTTGAAGCATAACACCAATGGTGGACTACATTGTCTCTACTAATGCTGCTCCTGGCTTTGCAAGCTGTCATTGGCATCCCAACACATTTACACAGCATTTTACTGCTCCTCTTGTTCGCTACGGATGGCGGTTACATTACTTTTAACACTGAATGTAATATGGAGCATTTGTTGGTAGCTAACACTAGCCAGCTAACTTGGTCTAACTCGATACCTAGCACAGACTACCTGGTATCAATCGCATTGTAGTTTTACAAATTAAATGAATGCCACAATAGTTGGTCTTGTTGGGCCCCTGAGGGAGGGGTTAATGTGACATTTTTGTCTTTAATTTAGTGTAAGACAACATCCTCTTCTCAGGAGGAAAATGTTTGTGGTTCGAGATCAGGAAAGAATTGCCTTGATCGATAGCTTTAATTCAGCATGGCTGTTGGTAAAAAAAAAAGTTTAAGGATTGGACAGCCACTGTTGATTTAAACCATTGTTGATTCATCGTCAACCCAAGCTTCGTGTATGCTACATTTTAAATATTTTCATCAATTTAGGTAGCCAGTCCTGTTTAATAAGTACAGACAGAACAAAATCCATTATCTATGGTTTTCCCACCTACAGACAAAAACACTAACAAGGGAGTTTCACACGTGCAGAACAGAGGGCTGCTGGTGTACTGCTACCTTGATCAGTGAGTTTGTATTATTGTTTGACTTGACCGCCATATACTGTAAATAAAACATAAACTATTGATAGCTCATACAACCCAACTGCAATAAATCCAAGCTATCCCTTTAACAAAAATACACCAGATGTCTATGTAAAGAATTTTTCTGTGCACTATGATACAAATAACTTTACTTTTTTCTGTTTTTTGTCTGAAGAAAGCTATGCAAGTTCATAAGTACTGTAAACATCCTGTGTACACTGTTTATCCACAGTTTTCCCCTACATTAGCTGAATGAGGAAGGCAGTGAAGCAGAAAATATCAGTGAGTAAACAGAGCCTACAGGACAGGACCCTAATTTTAGTTGTCTCAGCAAAACTACAATGAACCACTGACTGAAAAAAAAAAAAAACCTGAATCAAGTGCAAACAAATATTTTGTGCTGTCCTCATCCTTCTTTTTAGACGTTCTGAACCGAGCGTTGCATATGATTAAGGTTTTAGTAACAACATGCAACAGTAAGACTGAGTATATGTGAAAATACAGGTTAAGGATCTGGTTAACACTATAAAGAGGGGAAATGTCTATTGGAAGTGTTTTATTTTTGGTCTGGAAGCCAAATCAAGATCACAACAAAATAAAAGCTGAAGCAAACCAAAAGCTGGTGTAAATGAGATGCATTTGACAGTATGTATTCTGTATGTTGAAATCTGACAAGTCATTCTAGGACAGCCGTTCTCTATCTGCAGCTCAGGAACCCCAGAGGGCACCGCGCAGTGTAATGTAAGCCGTTCCTCACTGTAACTTTAAAGTTCCCTCATGAACAGTGGAGAGATCACTGCAGCTATCAATGGCCTACAGCAAGAACTGCTTTACTTTTAGGAAAGAGCATCCTGAGCCAACAAAGTTGAGAACAGCTGAGTAAGGTCTTTCTCAGGACACCAGAGATCTTTAGAGAGGGAGGGGATGTGTGAACTCACCTTGGGATCATAGTCGGGGTCGTTCTCCTCGTCAGCCTCCTCCTCTCCTTCCTGAACACACAGCACAGAACAACTTCAGGCTCCTGGCTTTCCCACGACACGAGCACAACTAACGCTGAAACCAAATATCTTTCATTGTGGTTCCCTATCTTTATATATTAACTGTGAAAATGGTCTTACCTCATCATCTGCCTCCTCTCCCTCTTCATCGTACTGCAAAACATTAAACATGAGAATAAGGTTTTGAGGAGAATTGAGCTTTACCAAGAGAAAGTGAGAGAGCCGCTGCAGATTTCTATTAAGTTTGCCTGACCTGAATTCAAGTTAACCATACTTCATTTATTCAATATAAGAAATGTAGATGAAAACTGGAATTTATGTGGCAGTAGTAAATAAGAGTGCCATGATATAAATAATGTTGCTTAGTAAAGGGATGAAAAGTGCACAGAGATGTAGTAGTAGTATGTTAAAATAAAAAAGTTTTGATTTAAAAAAAAAAAGGTATCCGACAAAGTAATGTTGGATAGCAACATATTGTATGATAATAAAATAACTGTTCCCTAAAAAATAAAGCAAAGAATTTAATCAATGTTCCAAAATATTCCTTACAACTTGTTATTCCATCATCTTTTCCTTAACACCAAATTGAGCAAAGCCCAGTGGCATAGTGGCATGTGTTTAAAAATGATGGGTAATGAAATAAATGCTCCCTAAAATAAATGATGTGTAACAAATGTTCAGTGATGAAATAAAAGTCCCTTAATTAATAAATGTGAAATTAAAAAAACAAGCAGCACAAAAAATAAAATTATGATTATAATTCCACCTGATGTGGTATTATGAAATAAAAGCTGCTTGAAATATATTTATAGATTTGAAAGACATCATTTGGGAGCACAGTGAAACTTCTGTAACAGTGGCATTTGTTCCAAATGAAAAAAATACGCCAACACTCACGTCGTCATCGTCGTCCTCGATGGCCTCTCCTGTGAAGTAGAGCACAGCCCGGGGTACGATACGCTCACGGATGAAGTGGCCAATTTCAAAGTCAGCAGCCAGGACCGCCTCCGAGTCCTCATCCTGAACACAGACAGGCCGGAAGCAGCTTAGTCACACATTTCAAACAGCAGTGGTTAATATACCTCTATATGCAAAGCATTCAGACTTAGGCTACATTAGGATATACCACAATACAAGTGATAAACAACAACATTTCATCATCTAGCTGAAAAGCAGAAATGAGGTATACTTCTTTAAAAAACAACAAAAAAACTAGGCTATTAAAAGTTTTTTTTGGGATATTAGACCTGTTTGCTTGTAAAAATGTTAGTTGTTGCTTTTGTTGGGGGATTTGAAAGAGAAGAACTGAACACTGAAGAACTGACTTACCAACTCTCCATTTTCTGGAACTGTGAACAAGCAGAGTTACTTAAAGTTAGTTCAAGCACAAACATCCAACTGATTCATTAAATAAAACCCACAATAACTGGCCATGCATAGCTGAACCCTGGTGCAGGCAAAACACTTCTGCTATGTGCTCCTTACCCTCTGGCGGGGTGAAGAAGTTGAAGAAGGAGTCGTTGGGGACTGTTTTGGTGACTGTCCTCACTGTGCCGCGGCCCTTGTGCTTCTGTTTCTTCTTGATTGTTTTCAACGTGACGTTCTTGCCCTTCGTCCACTCAATCGTGCAACTGTGGTGAAACACGATGAGGAGGCAGCAGGGGAAAGCAAGGTCAGTTTCCAACATTTTAAATGTCAAATCTGAATGATGTCTTTTGGCTTATTTTAGGGATCTAGCTGGTGAAGTAGCCGATATCCACCAAGGAATGATTCCATGAGAAAAGTGGCAGAGGGAGCCTTGCATGCAACCAAAAAAAGGAGTATTTTCTCCCAAGACCACTGCATTAGTGTGTGCCATAATATAGTTATGATTATCCTTTGGTTTGATTTCAAGAGGGCAGACTACCACAACCCCGATTCCAAAAAGCTTAATGGAATAAAATCCACAGTATAACTTTTTTTAATTTTAATTTATCTGTTTGAACATATTCAAATTAAGGGATCAAACAATCAATGAATGTCACAAAAGGATATTCAATTGATGAAATTCTGTTGCAGTTTATTTTTTGGCAATGTCCTACCTTTTGGAAATGGAGTTGCATTTTCTAATAAAACATGCCACAAAATGAGACCCTTCCTGTCCACAGATCAGAACATTTTGAGGGGGAATTAAAGGCCAAAAATGTAACATAAGGGATTTAGAATCTAAAAAGCCTGTTAAAAGTACTAGTGAGATCACTATCAACATTGCTGTTGCCAAATATATTGATAATTAAAAGCCAGAACGTTTCTGAAAGGAAACAAATTGAATTGATTCTCTTAGCAGGAAAACACCTCAAAATATCGTAACATATTGATGAATGTTAAAAACAGACACAACACCACATTTTGTGTCTGTGCGGTGCTCACCCTGTGCAGCACATGATCTCTGGTCCATCGAAGGAGAAGGGGTCGCTCTCGTCAGGCTCTGACCTCATCTTGTAGGTTTTCGTCAACACTGTGTTTGTGAAGAAGTCGTTGGGCTCAAAGTGGAACTCTAACGTGAAGCTCTGGGGGAAAATACGACCATGATTACAGACAGTTCAGAGTGAACACACTGGTTTCAGTCATTTTACATGGGTTAGTAATGCTGACTCACCATGGGCTGTCCTGGATCTGAGAACTTTACTTTAATATCTTGTAAATGTTTAAGGATGGGCTCATCGTGTTCCTGTGGAGAGCAGGGTAAATGCCATGTTTAGTCATAATCCATGCTGCAAACACATGTTCTGCACAACTTGTCCAGCAGGTGGAAGCAAACCCTGACTCTTAACTGCTAGAAGCAAACGGCGTCTGTGACCCATTTTCACTGGCTCTCAGCAGCCGTCTGGCTGCACCTACCTGCAGCATGTCGCTGAGCAGGTCCACGTTTTTGAAAACCGTTAACCAGAACTCCGGGATGCCTTTGGGGTCTTCCTTCTCCTCATCCTTCTTCTCTTCCTCCAACTTGGCCTTCTCCTTCATCTCGTCCTAGTCGAGGGAGACATTTTCTCTTCAAAATAACGCTTGCTCAACCATTTTTCTATCCACATATCATGCCATATGGGAAACAAAGAGCTTTTCACCACCTACACCCACAGAGACCGCACTCAGCATTGGGGATTACATGAAGGAAAGAAAAAAAAAATAGAGCACGAGGCTACATTTAATTCTAAAAAAATTATAAAAGGAAATTGTTGCAATAGATTTCATCAACTTAACAGCTGCCTTGCAATACAGGCAGTGATAGGGACTGATCGAATGCCATGTTCCCTCTTATTATTTCTGCCATTTTGAGAAAGGAAGCTTATGCTCTCGATGACACCATGAAGTACATGCATGAAATAAGAGTAAAAACAGAGCACCAAGTGTTCAGTCAGACAGGAAGCATGCAGGTGTATACGTCACCTGTACCTGCTTACTTACTGTCAGCTCTTCCTCCTCATCTGCCTTCCATTCACATTCCTCATCTGTGGGCTCATAAGCTGCTTTCACTATGTCACTTCTCTGCAAAGAACAGGAAAATGCAATTCAGTTTAGTAAAAGGGACACCAGAGTACATGTTCATATGCAGTACATCGTGTTAAGTGTTTCATCCGATAAAAACCCTCCTCAAAAAGGCAAAATGTCAACAAGGTCAGTTGTTAAAATCATGTGCAAGTCGCTGAAGTGACAAGTGAAAACATGGGCTGTTCTTGGGAAAGAGGAAGTTTCTAGCCTTGGTTTGTTTACATGAAAACAAAAGGAGGCTTGCTGACTGCATCAGTGATGTGAGAAACATGCAGGCTGATCAGGAATAGAGAGGTCCACCTCACTGAACAATAGTGCTTTTCAAACTGTGTTTCTGCAAAAATGCAAGGCCGTCATTACACCTTTGGACTTTCATACTGATCTTGCAAACAGCACAATATCGGCTCCCATTCTGGGAATCCAAACAGAAACCCAGCATTGCAGAACGAAGCAGGAGGGACGGGCAGTGCTGTGCAACACAGCAGCAGCTGTACAGTCAGTGTTGTGTACAATAAGCGATGGCAAATACACTGTTGCTGTTTCTCACTCCAGAGATTCCCAAAAACTCGAGATGTTTTCCATTTTGCTTTACATGATTCAATTAATGTAGGACTCAAGTGAAAGGCGTGTTTCTGCTATCAAAAATAAACTGTGAGGGCAACGTCACTTATTTTCTGTCTTGCCGGCTCCACAGGTTCACATTGATCCCGCTACGAAGTGTCTCGCCAATTTAATGCCTATGGTACTCGCTCTGATGGCAGTTTGGAGCGGGGCTCACTTGGTCTCTGTGACACTTCACCTTCAACCTACAAGTCACAGTGGTGTAAATATTATGGCATGAAACAACAGTGTTAAGGGGCTAATAACAGTGAAAGCTGATGAGCCATTTGTCCAACCATTAAAATGACACTAAGGTTTTACATCTGACTCGGGCCATATATTCAGTAAATGTCATGTTGATTTATATTTAGAAACTGTCAAGTTTTTGTTTTTACAAAGTGGGTTTTAAGAAAAATTACTTGTTTAATATATTTTGTAATGTTTCGATATGGTCACTGGTCTCATTGATCCACAGGTGTCTCAAATTGAGAAAAACTATTTCAGCCCTGCCAAATGTAGAAATATGTTTCTGTAATAGGTGTGCAAAAACGTACCGCTGCAGAAATACAGTAAGCGTACTGAAGGTCACAACAGAGTGAATATGTTACGTACTTTGTCGAAGAGGGGCTGATAGAGGGCTGCATACTTTCTCTCCAGTTCATGAACTTCTTCGTAGAACTTTGCTTCAATGTGGGCACATTTGACCTGCAGGTTCTTGAGGGCATTTACGCGTCTCTTTACAACCTTTGGTAAACTGGAACGAAAGGAACAGATGTGAGTACAAAACCTTTTGGTCAAATATGCCAGAAATACACCGATGGAACCAATCTATAAATTCAGAGAGTTGAAGTTTCAGGTTGTAGAATGGGTTGAACAAATACAAAACTTAAGTTGTGGTATTTTGAGATTATTTTGTATGCATGTGCCTTTGCTTCCAGGCTTCTACATATAATAAAAAGACAGCAAAAAAATGTGGTTCATGGGAGCAAATGGCACCAGAGAGGATGCTGCCTCAGAAGCTAATCTGCAGAGAGCTTTAGATCAGAGGCCCCCAGGGTGTCAAGGGTCTGGGTCCTGTGTGGATGATGCAGTGACTTATTCCAATATTGTAACAACATGCATATATTATCAGGGCTTTTTCCTAAATTCTCTTTTGAATCAATCCCAACTCTAAAAACTTCTGATAGACCTGTATAGACTTATTTCGTTTGTCATTTTTAATATTTTAATGTTCTTTCTATTGCCTGTGCCTGTCATTTATTGCACATCTCTCCAATACTACACAGGCACCCGAGAACACTCTTTCCTGTGTACATAAAGGCTGCATTCATGAATTACATTACTGCTGATATGTTCTGTTGCATTGTGGTGGTTGTGTCTGCATCAGTGGGACTTGTACATGCTAAGGACTCATCCAGGTAAGAGAATTAGCTTCTCAGCCAGCTAACCTCAGCCATCTGTACAGGGAGTTGTATTAGGCCTTGTCATTGAAGGGTTAAAAGCCCTGCTCTCACCTTGCGTTGAAGCTTCTTCAAACCCCATCCTGTTATGAGCAGACTAGCATCCAATATTAATTTTAAAAAGTGAAATTGCTGTAATGCCCCAACTGTTTAGATCACTGTTCATTTTGCATGTTTTGTTCTGTTCAAATTAAAATCACTGTTTGTCTGAGGCCTCAGACAGACTTGCTGGGAAGCTGCTTCAAGGCGTCAACATTAATCAAATTATTGTTAAGGAGTCCTTTGGATATGACAGTGGTCTCCAGTCTATGGCTGCATGCACTTTTCTCTGCAGTGTGGTGAATTAAAACGCCCGCACTATCCTGGCAAGGGGATGCATGTTTGGTCCCAAGTGCTAGGATGTTGTAACTAGTGAGTTTGTTGGTGACTGCCAAGTACTTGACAAGTTGATCAAAGAGCTGCTTGCTGATGGTTTCGCTTAGAAAAGGAGCAGTGGGTGGCACAGCCCCGCAGCCAAAACACACAGCTACATACACACAGCATCTTAGACACCATCACTGACTGTACCTCTGTAGCAGCTCCATGACTAACCTGCTAAAATTAGCCAACAGTTCAACCATTAGAACATGCAGTGCCATTTTTGCACACATGTATCTGGTGGTGGTCATTTTAAGTCATTTCCAAATTTGAGTACTTAAAAAAAACATGTCTGTATCATAAGTGAATGAAGGGGAAGCAGAAATTGTAATTCACTCATTTCATCAAGCTCCCTTTTCATAAGATGCTCTGAAAGTATTTAAGCTTCATTCATGTTACCTTTAGCCACCTTGTTTCATTCTAAACAATTAGTAAGAGTAACATTCGTTAACATTGTCATGCTAGCCTGCAACCTTACTATTGCATAAGTTGACTACTGCACCCATCCACTTTCTGCGTCAAACAATGTGGCACGTTTCACATGGCACATTTTGTTTTTTGAAAAGCCCCAAAATATAATAACATGTAGTGTTGTTACATTCATTGTTTTGTGATGGAAGGTAAGGTAAGGATTTTCACTCATTAACACCAGCCTAGGAAATGCACAGTGGGGCAGAATGGGAGATCTTTAAGTGTACTTTAGGTCAGTTTTGGCATGTAAAATCTTTTGGTCCTGTGACCCTGCCAGCTTGCAGGATCAGTTTATTCTACAATACCAAGTGGCCAGAATTCCAACAGCGGCGCTCGGCAAGTAAGTTCATAGCTTTGCATCTTCTACACGACTGGAAAATATCTCAAACAACTTAAAGTCAAAAAACCCAAACTACCCCTTTAACATACAATTGTTTTATATTTTTGCCTTGGTCGTTCCCTGCATTGTCAAGTTGTCTCTACAGGACTATGTTTTGTTTCAGCAAACAGAGCCAATCAAAAATGAGCTGAATAATGGCTGTGTGTGTGTGTAACAGGCTGCAGACTCCACTTGACGCCTCTGAGGCTGCACTGTTTCCTGCTCCTGCTTCTGTGCCATTTAAATGATTAGACATTGACCTAACGTGGGTTGAGACTTGACTTAACTCTCTTGTGAGCAGCTCAGCAGTACAATAATACAACCTGACCAGTTTGTCTGTTTGGGCCCAGACATCTCCGCTACTTTAATGTGTTTTATCCTTTACAGGAATATTTCTGATAAACATGAATATGGCTGAACTATACTTGAACTTGATTTACATAAAAGCATTTCTTTTCAACAAGGCACATCCACCACTTAGGAAGGGAATTACCATGCAAGTATGCAATTGGCTCAAGCAAACTTTCCCCTATCATCAAAATGAGAGTAAATGATTTAAACGTACGACTGAAAGCCTACAACAAAAGGACTCAACAGCATGGTTAAAATCTACTGTGCAAGTTCCTGTTATCTTTATTTTATGTTTAATCCTGGATCCAATTTTACACAACACTTACATGAGGATTTTGTGATGGTAAATAGATGATAGTGTTTATTAGCCTTTGCTATAAACTTTCAGAACATGCAGTCTAAAGCACCTTCCCTGCTTCAGAGCACAGATGCTGGACTATAGAAATTGTAGAACACAAGCAGCTTAAAAAAAATTTCTAAAATTAAGTTATTACAAAAATCAGATTATGTCTCACCTCTCCATATACCCTGACGGTGAGCCGTTGAGACCATCCAGCCTCTCCTGCAGTGCAGCCAGGATCTGTGGATTCTGCATCATCTGCACAGTCAGCTGACGAGCTGCACACAAACACACATATGCAGTCAAAATATAAAGGAAGGAGATTCTGTTAAGGAGCATGGAAGGGGTCCTTCACTTGAATTTTGAGTAGAACCGAATCGGAGCAGGCTGTTATATCATGACCTGGCCTGCAATATCTGAGCCATGCTGACATATAATGCACTCAGATAACGCTATGTTTATCAGTGTATAAGTTGAAGCTACAAGCAAGAGTGGTTTCCTGCTCAGATCGCTCAGTCATCTTATAAACATTTCAACTCATGTTTCCTGCATATTGTGTGGTTTCAAGTCACTTAAAGGAAACGGTGAATGGCCGGTTATGGCCTAATATTGCCGGTGCCTCACAGAGACAAGAGGAGGCAGCCGGCAATAAGGGATGCTCTTGCTTTGTGCAACCAGACAAGTGACAGATGGTACAATCCAAGTGTCCGACACATTGCTTGCACCTATCAAAGCTCAGTTAGAGTGCTGCTGACAGGTGAGAAGATTAAAGAGATTGGAAGTCACTTTTCTCTGTTGGCACATCCTAGGCATTTTGCTCAGAATTTGTTATCAGCTAGCATTGATCAGCTGTCCAAGACACAGCATCCAGGCAAATAAATACACCTTTGTCTGTCTGAATTCACACAAAAAAAAATTGTATAGACGGCCGGTAGGGTAGAGCAGAGAGGCACATTCTGACTTTGACAAAAGATAGCCTCTAAAAAACATTTGTTAAGAACACATGGATGGCAACCCATAATTTGTTGGAGAGAACATAATCACAAAAATCAATAGAAATGTATCAGAATACTTCTGAAACAGCTGTCACATTTGAATCACTTCACCTGATCCAGCTCAACATATCTGTCTTTTGACAAAAATTGTATACTTTTTTTAACAACATTTTTCAGCCTGCACTGCCCTACACAAGCCAGCAGGATTTTAAGTTTTTTTCCTCCACCTGGTGTCAATTTTCAATTTCTAAAAATGTCAAGGCTCTGCAGATGGTCACAGATTTTTGGATCAATTTATATCATCCAGTTTTGCATGCTGAATGGTTTAATACGAGTACCCCCCCCGCGGTGGTTGAGGACATGCAAGTCTGTATGTGCAGTCAGAGCATTAAAAAAAACAGTTTCCAAAGAAATGAGGAACACCATTTGCAACACTGAAAAAACTTCAACATACATGTGGATGTTTCTGTAAAATTTCTGCTGTGGATTACAGGCATTGTTTCACCTTTCGTTTCAAAACAGTCTTACTGAACTGTGATTGGTGTGTCCCTCTGAGTTCGTTACTTGTGTCTCACAGCAGCCTTGATGTGTGAAATATGAGGTTCCCTGAGAGTTTGCGCTGCATGTTAACATTGGCGAGTTGTATGTGTGTATTAATCATGCATTCCTAATCTCTCCTCAGCTTCCAGACCTCTTGCAAATTTTCCTGAGAGCGTGGTCTCGATGACAGATCAGTCGTAGGCAGCCAGAGTGAGCGTTCTTTCAAGTCTGGCTTTTAAAAGACTTGACATAAATAGACAAGGCCAAACAGCCATCTATATCTATCCACAATGAGCCGGGAGTAGGCTAATATATGAGAAATCGTCTGAATCATTTATTGAGCATCAAAGGATGCATAAACAGCATCAAGATCCCAAAATAAAACGGATTAGTGCCTCCCAGCTCTGAACTACAATTCAAAACCATGTCATGCAAATAACTCCTCTGTTTAAGCACCAGGCAGAGGCACACCAAGTCACACTGTTACTGTGCTACTCGAATGACATATTTACACAAGTGATTCAAATCCTGATTTTAACACTTAATCACCAAAATTATGCCTGTACCTCTGCACAAATTCACAACAGCATTCACAGATAGTCTAGAACTATACTTACCGACGCAAGGAAACACAACATCAGAAAATATGTGCAGTAGCTTTTATTTCCAGAGATATACCTTTGCTGTTTTCATCTTCTCCCGTCTCCTCCTCTTCCACTTCCTCCACGTCCTCCATATCTGCCGGGTCCATCTCAGCCTGGTCTTTGCTGTTGGGGGGAGAGGAAGACATATGGGAAGGTCAGCCAAAAACACACACTTCAGAGTGTCTCAGTGCATCGAATTAACACCAGGCACCAACAACTTCTGGCATGTTTAGGGTGAGGCTGCCAGCAACTCAGGCCACCCTACTAAATATTGAACTTTTATTAATTGCTTTGTGAATCTGAAAACATAAGATGTTAAACTTGTTTAGTCTTAATTCATTATACACATTCACAACTGAAGTGTCAAAGAATAAGCATGAGATGGACAGGTTGAGGACTTGACCCTGAAAATAAATAAAAATGGAACAACTTCAATGTCCCCAACTAAACTTAAAACAGGGCTATCTGACCGCAAGACAAAGCAGAAAAAATGTAGTCTGTGAATGCAAAATAGTGAATGTGGGTACCAGTAGTTATTGCTTTAAGTGGCTAAAATATGTTTTGTTGCAGCTCCAAAAAAAAAAACAAACAAAA
>JAOWBC010000904.1:15368435-15388053 GCA_028566105.1 Hypoplectrus providencianus | reverse complement strand
GTCCCCAACGTCTCGATCAGCTATACTTGGCTCGTATCTTGGATTTTTGCTCGTATCTAGGGATGTAAATACCGATCGAGCTCAGCTCGTATCTTGGAAAACTCGTATCTTAGGACACTCGTATCTAGAGGTTCCACTGTATTAATATTTGAATGCTAAAACATATTTAGCTTTGGCCTCTGTCCACAGCAGTTCAGTGGTACTTAACTTCTGTGCCAGTCTTCCTGCCTTCTACCCTCTCACAGACACACCACATTTATGTTACATAGGAGAAAAAGAAATCAGCATTGGGATATTTCTAGCAGCAGCATGAACACCGTCGACAGGATACCAAGGAAAGAACAGGATGAAAATGCAATACTTAAAATAACAAAGGAAATGCAAAATGCAGAGCATGTATCAATACTGTGGAGATGTAACAGAACTGTCAAATCACAGATATCCTGAGAGGATTACAAAAATCTAAAGGTTTCAGCCACCAAACCACTGTCACTCCCTACAGCCCTCAGCAGCAGTGTATATAAAGAACAATGATGCATGAGTAAAACAAACCGGGGAATAATGTGTTGACAACACGAGTCAGGGAGGAATGTTGCACAACTGCTTTTAAGACTCAAGTGCTTTGAAAAACAGGCTGAACAAAAATATTTCAGCTCTGAATCTGCCTCTGACTCTCTCCAAAAGCGGAGTTTCAATGAAGCCTCCTTGAAGCCGGAAGTCATTTTTGAATTTACCTCCATGCATTATTCATGGCCTGGCTGCTGCCGTTGGCCTGCTCCTGTGCCATGGCCTATTTACAGAGCCACTCGTGAATCCATTAGCCGTGAACGGAGCAGTGCCAGGGCTCATCTATAAGCAGCTTCACAGGCACATGAATCCATTCAAAAGCTCTCAGACAATAACAACAGCAGCTGGGCTTTTTTAACCTGGCTGTGGCTAATTCATGGATCATGTTATCAGCCCACCCGTAAGAAAAATTAGCAACAATAAAAGCAAAACAAACAACAACTTACAGTCTGTATCACTTTTGACTCTGTTAGCCATGCTAGCGCCTTATCAGTCAGTCAGTTCACAAACATCCTAAAATGTCAGTTCCTCCCATGCTTTGATTTGTGACGATAGACCTGTAAAAAAAAATTATAATGATAATAACTGCACATTTTCGACAGCCTTAGATGTCTTTTGTATTATGTTCTAGGTAGCAAATGTTAGCATGCTGACAAGCTGAACAAAAATGGCGAACAAGATAAACATTACACCTGTTAAACATCAAAGCATTAGCAATGTCATTTAGAGCATATTAGCATTTAAATCAAAGCACTGCTATGCCTCAAAAAATTGTAGATTCACTGATTATTCTAAGATGCTAACCTCCCTTCCTGCCTCTTATTTACAATAGCCATTTAGCTAACATTTTTTACAACAGTAATTGTTCTATTCACCAAATGGGTTTTATAGGTTGAATGACTTCAGGGAATGTTCAGACAGGATGCAGCTCACTTTTGAGTAATGTTTCTGTGTCTGTGCCACATGGGTTTCCCCACAGCCCCGCCAAAGTAAATAATGGACCCATTTGTCAGACACTGTATATGTATTCCAAACATTCAATGCAAAAAATGGTATTTTTCAGACAGACGAATCAGGGAAAAAAAAGTAACTAAGACTCTCTGTCACTGTCACAAAATCTGGCAAAACCATGAATGCATAAGTGAACTGGATACAGTGTTGGAGTCAGTCACTCAGTGGCAGATAAACCCAGCTAAATCCGGTTTAGTGCTATGCTTATTTAAATAGGAAAACACAGTAATTGTAATTCCACCTCTTGGCCAATGTGTCAAATTGTCATCTAAGCTTTGTGGCAACAACATCTCCAACCAGCCAATACCAACCAAAACAACCCATATGAGTGTTCTAAACATAAGGAACACATCATTATATTGTATAAAAGAGGAAAAAATTAATTCATAAAACTCCACTTCTCTAGGTTAAGGGCAAAAAACTTCCTGGTTAGGTGTTATAAAAAAACAGCTTTAAAAGTACATCAATTAAATACCAGAAACAAAGTAGTTATGACAGATAGCATTCACGTTAGCCAAACTTTGTTAACATTTTTTCAGCCAACATCAGTGTTGTGAATTCCTGAGCTAGCTAGATTTGGTAATGCGAACTAATGCTAATTAATTAATGTTAGCAAACGAAAACACAAATATATTTTGCTTGACATCCATAGCCCTTCCAAATCCACGCTGGACACTTGTGTTGTGTTTGCTAATATGACGATGTAGCTAACGTGGCTGTGGACTCTTATTCTTTTTAAAACTGTATATCAAGCTTTTGACCCATTCACGGGACAAGTTCTTTGAAGTGAATTGAACTGCAGCACTGCAATACTGAATGTCAGCGTGTGAGCAGTTGTCCACAGGGAGAGCCCGCCGGGCCTCTGAGGAGACGAGGGACAACTGGCTCCTAATCCTCAGGTTCAATGAAAAGCGCCTCATCGGCTGGTTTGGACAGAGCGAGGTCATTGTCCGCCACCGTTTGCAGGCACGTGGTGGGCTGGCTGTGGCCTTCAGAGCGCTCTCACGCTACATCCAGAGTCTCTGCTGAACACTGCAAACCTGCACGCTGCTGGGTGGTTTACCAGTAAAAGTGAATAAAGTACACTGCAAACAATAACGTTACATAACACAGGCAGTGATGAGATCTCAGGCCAGTGTCAAAGTGGGAAAAATGACTCACTGTTTTCACACAGATGGCATAGTTGCCCACCAAGGATTTTTCTTGTATGAAAAACACTTATCGCAGTGGTAATAACACCTGAGAGGACATTAATCACTGTTAATATTGTATATATAAGTAGAAGCAAATGAGCTAGTGCAGCGACTGCACTTCAAAACAGCGCACAAGAGTCCAACAATGTCTTGTTTGTTCTGTAAATGTTAAGAATACAACCATTAAATCAAGTAATAGAAGTCACCATGTTTATTTCTGGATCCCTTTCAGCTGAGAACCCACGTATCCGTCTGCTACAAAGGATGTTTGGCTGTGCACAAATATCACTTTAAAAATAGTGCCTGCTATTTCAGAAATAATGTCATTTTGTATCTCTTCCCACTCTGATTCTGTTACCTTTTGTGAACAGTGCTGAGTGACTCAGCAGAGTCAACATCCAGTGGTGCCACACGGATGGTATCCGGGGTGTGTGTCCTTAATAGGAGAAGCTGACCTTTCCTTTCATCAATTCTTTCTTGGGGCACCAATCTCCTGCACTTTAATACAACCTGTAACTTCAATCTATTTTCTGACTGTCTCCACCATCCGCTGTCTACAAAGGCAAAATCCAATCAACATAATCTTGTGTTTCTTTATCCTCAACATTGGTGCTGCAGATTCTAGCCACTGTGCTTCACAGGACCACAATGCTTCTGGTGCTTTGGTAATGAAAAGCTTCCCCAGTCAGAAGTGAGGCCTGACAAGTGCCCCCTTTCCAGCCTCAGGAGATGATCAACAGTTGGCCTCTTAGCATCAGAGATTACTGATGATTATATTCGTGGAATTGACAGGGTCTGCTTGTTACAGGATGCCCCTGGATGTCAAGAGTTCATATTGGAAAGTCAATCAAACTATCAAGGGACACCAAACAACCACAAGGAAGCTCAAAATGGCCAAAAGAGTTACCAAAAAAACCACAAAGACGTGCAAAAGGAGATACAAAGAGATACACAATACCTTCCAAATGATGCAACAAAGTGATGCAAAATGATGAAAAGGAGACACTATAGAAAACAACTATAGAGTTTTAGAATAAAGAGAGGTGCAAAATGAGATGAAAGAATGCCAAAGAGATATAAAGCAACCACAAAGGGTTGCAAAGTTTTGTTGTATCTTGTTGTACAATAACAATAATGCTTCTATTCTGTTCTATTCGATTCTAAAAATTATCAAGAAAAGGCACAATGGAACTCCCACAAGATGCAAAATGACCGGAGAGGCACAAAATGAAAGACTAAGGCGAGGTGCAAAACAACCACACACGGATGATCACAAAGCTACACAATGCTAGAGGGATGCAAAATGCCCACAAAGACAAATATATATACTCAAAAAGATGCAAAACATTAAAAAACCAGCGCAAACTGACATAAGATGCCGAAAACCCACAAAGAGATGCAAAAAAATCAGAATACAGGTGCAAAATTACTACAAGATGCACAACACAACCACAAAGAGATACAAAACAACCACATAGAAGCAAAAAAAAATGATGAGGCACATAACAGCCAAATAAGGAGGTGGGGGGGCTCCACAGCTTAATTTCAGAATATTTAAAGCCCCTCTTGACCTTGTTTTATTACACTTATTAAACAACTTAACTGTTCATTTTTAATTATCCCTAGGAAACTTGAAATGTGAGCCTTAACACAACTTTATTTTGAGTGTTTTCAAAGGTTTCTGAGCCCACCCCTGGAATAAGGCTCCATCAGCGTTGTCTGCCGCTATAAATAGAAAAGTGACACATCAGTGGACGAGACACTGATTTCATCTGTCTGAGAGTTCAGCATCATTAGTATCACTGTCATTCAGGATTTTTTCCCGGCTTTCATATCTGAACTGTTTTTAGAAGGTCTTTGTTTCTCACCTGCTTAGCTCACTCACGCCTCGTCTTCTCTTACCTTTCAAGTGTTTTCATCGTTTGAGGAAAAGATATTACATGATGGTGCGTCAGATAGCAGAAATTGGATTCTTTCAAGCCACTTCTAACACTGATACAAATATGAATCAAAGAAAAGTTAAATGAACACTTTGCTCTTTTGCAGCAGAGTGAAGCTTCCACTTTAGTCCAGCTGCAGACGTAGCCTGCTGTTTACTGTCTGGCTGTCAGCTTTCAGCGTCCTGCTAATGGACAGCTGAACAGTGGTGTTGGTGGATGATGATATAAAACACACCTTCACCTCCACATCCCATTGCCCGCTTCTCTTTACTCTGGAAGCTACAATCGTGATGTTTTCGGAGCCAGACAGTGCTGTGGATTGTTGTGCAGCACAGACAGCAGAGTGGAAAAAAAAGTCTAAGAACTGAGAGTCACGCCGTCTTCTGCTTTCACAGGCTGTCAACTCGCTAAGAAAAACATCTGATATGATCGCATCATTCTGATAGTGACAGTCAAACCTGAGGAAAATATGTAGGCGTACGTATATTTATTAGCCACTTTTTAGGTAAAGTGTGTACCTAATAAAGTGGTGTTGTAGTCTTCAGCTTACACTGGTTGTAATGAGTGCTTATTTTTGCTACTGTTGATCCAGTCTGAACATTCTCCTCTGACCTCTGACCTCTGCCATGAAGGTTCGCTGGATATTTTCTCTTTTTCTTTTTTACCATTCTCTGTAAATCCTACATATGTAGACCTGCAGTCTTTCTTCCCCATTCTATCACTCAACCTAACTATGTCTATGTGCCTAAATTCACTGAATTTCTGTCATGTGATTGGCTGATTGGATATTTGCATTAACAAACAGTTAAACAGGTGTAGCTAATAAAGGGTTGTTTCATTATAAAATTAACCAAAACAAAACTACCATCAATATAAAGACACCTGGAAAGTTCTGGAGTCTGTGATGTCAGCTGTTGGGTTTCCAGCCTTGGAAAAAGTACTCTGATCTTTTACTTCAGTATAGTGAAAATATTCCCTGGTAAAGGTGGAGTTAATTTCATCTACTTTTTATAGTGTGTCTGGATTGCTGCCAGTACAGCACTAATACATTTCAAATACAGAAACATAAACAGATTTTAAAGTGATTCTTGTATAAATTGCTCTCAAGATAAAGTTTATTTTTTAATATTTATAGCAATGGACTTGGCCCCAAAAATGTCCCAAATGCCAACCCATGAGACAGGCTTCTGTCTGGGTCAGGACAGAGCGTAACCAGACCAAGCAAAGACCGACAGAGGTGTCTGATAAGGCTCTGAGGAGTCAGCAGATTGTCGGCCACACAGACAGGCAGGCTGGCAACCAGAGGAGGCAGCGCTTGGAAATCTCTGAGTCATCGCCCGGCTTTCTTTGATTGCTGCCCCCCCCCTTCCTCCTCCAACAGCAGCAACACCACTTCTCCTCTGTTGTTTCAGCCATCAGTCTCAGTGACAGCACATGCAAATAGAGCTGTTAGGAGTCAGGCAGCAGTCGTACACAGAGGCTAAATGGAAGAAGCCCTCAGCCGCCCTGAGCACGGGAGGGGACCAGTGTCGACTCATACAACTCAGGGTGTTCATTAGCCTGAAGGGAGCTGGCAGGAGCACCGAGGTTTGAAAGGACAAACTAGGGATTTGATGGGAGCAAGCATGTAGAGGTTATATTTGTGGTTGTATGACAGGGCAGTTTGCTGTGGCAGAGAAAGTGGAAAAAAAAATCCTTGGGGCTAAATATGAATCAGGACAGTGGTGAAAAAAAGAGTATTCTGACCTTTCTGTCATCAAGCCCTTTCTGGCTTGTTTAGAATATGATTTGCTGAATAATACGGATGATACAGAGAGGGGTGCAGGTGAGACACAAAAAAAAGGGATCGTGATCACAAACTGACAAAAAAGACGTCAACAACTCAAACACAAAAGGAATCAGTTTTCACCGGTGATGTGAAAGAGGATCTATTTATAGCAACAAGCAGCCTGAGATTGCCAGGAAGACAAAAGACAATTAAGTAAGCGAGAGACAGATTGTTTATTCGTGCTCATATTCCCCCTCTCAACCTACTTTAAAGTCAGTGCATTTAGATGTCCTCAACTGTCGCATGAACATTGTAATTGTAAAACAATGGCTTTGAACATGCTAAAGAGGAAAGGGAGCATCTGAGGTCATTTAGCTGTTTGTTTTCTTGATTCTACAGCCTACATTATACTGCATTATGAAGACATGTCCCCCCTCATAAATTGCTCCCAGAGGACATTTGTACAAGCAGCCTATTAAGGCCCATATTTACATTTACTGCGAGGCGGTCCCCCCTTTTAGCCATAGTCATTCTGACAGGGGCAAACGAAGAAGTAGTATAAAAAGGCAAAGTGTGAAAGGAGGAAATCAGGGTTGATGGGTCCAACAAAAACAGGAGTTAAGGGGGAGTTCAGATTAGCTGATGAGGTGCAGGTGTGTGAGTAGCTGATGAGGTGCAGGTGTGTGATTGGTAGATGAGGTGCAGGTGTGTGATTAGCAGGATGCAGGACCAGTGTGTGATTAGCTGATGAGGTGCAGGTGTGTGATTGGTAGATGGGGTGCAGGTGTGTGTTTAGTTGATGAGGTGCAGGTGTGTGATTAGCTGATGAGGTGCAGGTGTGTGATTAGCTGATGAGGTGCAGGTGTGTAATTAGCTGATGTGGTGCAGGTGTGTGATTGGTAGATGAGGTGCAGGTGTGTGATTGGTAGATGGGGTGCAGGTGTGTGATTAGCAGGATGCAGGACAGGTGTGTGATTAGCTGATGAGGTGCAGGTGTGTGATTAGCTTATGTGGTGCAGGTGTGTGTTTAGTAGATGAGGTGCAGGTGTGTGTTTAGCAGGATGCAGGACAGGTGTGTGATTGGTAGATGGGGTGCAGGTGTGTGTTTAGCTGATGAGGTGCAGGTGTGTGATTGGTAGATGGGGTGCAGGTGTGTGATTGGTAGATGGGGTACAGGTGTGTGATTAGCTGATGAGGTGCAGGTGTGTGATTGGTAGATGGGGTGCAGGTGTGTGTTTAGTTGATGAGGTGCAGGTGTTTGATTAGCTGATGAGGTGCAGGTGTGTGATTAGCTGATGAGGTGCAGGTGTGTTGCTCTGTCCCAGAGGAGAAACCATGTCACCAGTAGGTGATGGTGACAACAGGAGCTCATGTCTCTCACAAAAACTTAACTGAAGTCATAATCGCAGTGGACTAAACTTACATAAGGTAAGTAACATACTTAGCCAATTTCATGTCTGTTATACACTTAAATACATTAGTAACGGACATAGCTAACAATTTATGTAACCAACCAGCAGGACTGCTGACTAATTCTTGTTGATAAAATGCTTTGTTCAAACTCATGTGGTGATACCTGCCATAATCTGTGACCTGTTGATGCTAACTGTATCAAGGAAAAAAGGAAACAACAGAGACAGAGTAGTCCAAAGTAACAGAAGTAGATCCACTGGTTATAAAATTTACCCCTGACTTCCATAGCAAAGATGGAAACTGACAGTACCAGAAATGTAGTTCTTCTCTCTTCTCTCTCTCAACGTAGTTCAACTATCCCACAGAGGTCAAAGGTCCTCAAACCAGACAAACCATGTCCCTGCGTGGGATGTGCAGACCCAGAGCACTCACTGTCCGAGGCCTCTGTTAAAAAACGCTGCAGTGGTGAAACTCTATCTGAACAAACCGTGCTGCGTTGATGATCTCTCCCGTTACGCCACCATGAGATCAGTTTTTGTTTTTATGGCGATGCAAAGCTATACGGGGGTAACTTAAGACAGGGCCTGGGAGTCTATTAATGAAACAGAGAATTTGTCTTTGGTGATGTTCTGGACCAAGAGGAGGAGAATGACAGATGTAGTTCACAACCTACAGACCCGGGTCACACAGTACAAGCCTCTGACTACAGAGTCTCTTTCCAAATGAGGTCAAAACCCCTCGCAACTTTTACAGCTCTCAAACATGGAAGGACTTTTAGTCCTCCCAGAATTTTAATCTCAGACAGTCCATGACCTTGATCCAGACTGATGTTGCATACCTCTTAACTACTATCGGTCGATTTTGCTTATTATTATCCCAAGAGGACTTTCTGTGATCTCTTGACTTTGAACTTAGCAACAGGAAAAGGTCAATATTTTTATTGAACCAGTATAAAAATATCTTAAATCTACCAGATGGATTTGCAGAGACACTCGTTGGGTCCGTGGAATGAATCCCAATTACTTTGGTAATCATCTGATTTTTTCTTTCACACCAGCAGGAGGTAGCACATTAACATCAGCTTCAGTGTACTTTGTGTTGAGTGCTGATTAGAAACTGTTTGTATGCTAACACGCAAAACAATGATACGATGACAGCATTGGTTGTATTTTAAGGAAGTGGTAGCCGCATTTTAATTACAAAGAAGCCACAACCTGAAGCATATCCTGAGATCAGTGTTTGAGACCATAAACCATTAGCATAATGTTTACTGAGGTTTTGAAGCCAGTGAAGTCGCCTCCTGCTGGCCATTCCAAAGAATGCAAGTTTAAGGAGCTTTTGAACTGGCTTCACTTTCCAGACTCAGTTTGTCAGATTCCTGTGCTGCCTGAAATGTCAGACAAAAAACATCCTAATGAATCAACATACTGAACATGTAATTTAAAAACAGTTTATGTGAAAAAAACATTCAAAATCATTAAAAATTTATCAAAAGCAGACCAAACAGCAAATTCACCATCATCCTTTGTCCATAACTTGACACCTGGGTTTGATTTTCCAACAAACTAGCATGAATGAAATGCTGGGGCTTTTTACAGAAAATTAGCATCACAGGCTTCTGCGCAGTGAAATACGATTCGAGTGAGCAGCTGATATGAATGTCAGAGCCCAACAGCTCCTGCATGTCCGTCAGCAGCCGTGTGCCAAGTGAAAACATCTGAGCGACTCACTAGCTCGTCAGCTGTCTCATCTACTGTCAGCTCAAAATGTCACTTTCACAGGATAAACATCATCTGTGCTTGTGAACACACACTCTGCAGTGGATGCATATGTTTCTACAAACAGATATACCTGCCTGTATTAGCCATACTGTTTCATGTCAGCACTCAGTTACTGTCCCATTTCTCAGGCTTTTCAGGGAAAAATGAACTTTTTACAACAGTCTGACTGCCTACTGCAAATAAAAAAAATGTGTATGTGCCATAAAATCAGGAAAGCAGGGAATAGGGTTTGCTATGAGCAGCAGCACATCTGTATTTAAGGTGTGTATGAGAGTGATGTTGTGTTATAGGGGTTCCCCAAAGCAATTCCTCTGTCTAAAAATAGCTGCAGCTCTGCTAACCTGCACAGGACGAAAAACCCATCACCATCCGAGGCATGCATTTAAATGAAGAGAGAGAGGAGGCTGAGCGGATCGCATTGCCAGCACTTAGGTCTTGTTAGCATGTTGTGAAATCCATCTGGTGAACCTAAAGCTTGCATGTTTGATGGTCGTAAAACGTTTAGGAGGAGTATTCACCACCTGTGAAATAACCTAAACCGAAGAAAGTCTCCACAGAAGATGAGTGTGACCAAGCTTTGGCTCTTGTATTGCACTGTATTGCAGGCATTGCCTAAATTACACGTCACACTTTTCATATCTGTGACCCAGATGTTAGGAAGGAGAAGGGAAGGGCTGGCGATATGGACAGTGCTGCCCCGACAGTCAGCTAGGTGGCTCAATAGTGTGTTCATGTCTGTTGTCGAGGGCAGCCAGAAAAAAAGAAAAAAAAGAAAATCATAATAAAAAAGACGACTAAATGCTCCACTAATCCGGCTGTGAATGAGAGCGGCTCGCTGCAGCAGTTCTTTTATGCTCTGTCGATTCCACAGGGGGATAAACACAACGCTGAGCCAGCACCCAGCGCAACCTCACCAACCCCGCTGCTCTGCAAGCACTGCGGATTACCTCATTTTATGTCTGTTAACCCATTTAAGCCTACCGACAACTACTGCTGCCAGAGTGGGCAGAGGGCTGCCGGGTGACGTAACACACCCTCTGTCGGTCATGTTGGAGGTCCTCCACTCTCCATCCACAGCTTAAAAAAAAACATTTTAACCATGCATTTCGCTGGGGGCTGATTGATAAAATCAGTTATGAGCTGAAATGTAATACTATTTATAGTAATGTTAAAAAAAAACTTTGTGCTGTACCAACATTAAAGTGAGATATAAGACACATACAAGATTCTGTGTATGTGATGCTTAAACATAGATGCTTTCCTATTGTCAGCAGGGGGCGACTCCACTGGCTGGGAAAGACCAGAACAGCTGTGTAGAAGTCTATGAGAAAATTACCCAACTTCTTGCTTAATTTATTATCATAATTAACACTAATTTGCTTGTTTCAAGTCTTTCTTAATCCAGCATGATGTTCATATGTAAATAATGGTGCTATGTAGAGTAAAATAGATAATGCTTTAGGGTAGAAACTGTCAACTAATCTTACAGCAAGTACTTGGTTTGGTAGCCTTATTAACACATCTATTAACAGTGCATTGTCTGGACTTGGCTAACAGCTAGCATTATTAATGGTCAGCATGTTTAACATAAGCCACTCCCACAGCACACTTAAACGCAATAACACAATGAAAAAGGAAAAAGAATGATGTACATATATATCAGTTATGTGATACAAATAAATATTGATCTTGATCTACAGTGGAGCAAAGGTTTTAGTGACAAAGAAGCCACATGTTTCATGTGCGCCATTCACTTTGGGCTCAAAGTTTAGTAAGTGCAGGATTCCTCATGTTGGGGCACTACATAAATCTGAATTTCATTCATTGATTATCCTTAATGGCTTATCCAGACCCGGGTCACGGGGGAGCCGATCCCAGCTGTCAATGGGCGAGAGGCGGGGTTCACCCTGTCACAGGGCGGATAAATAGAGACAAATAACTACAACCATTCCCGCCCTCAATCACACCTATGGAAAATTTTTGAGTCACCAGTTAAATCTCAGCTGCATGTGTTTGGACAGTGGGAGGAAGCCAGAGTACCTGGAGAGGACCAACACCAACACAGGGAGGACATACAAACTCAACACAGCAGAGGGACCGAACCAGTGACCTTCCCGATATGAGGCAAGACTGCTAAACACTACACTACATTACATGTGACCCTAAATCTGAATTTTCATGGAGTAATGTAAAACAGTGTTCCTCAACCACTGGTCTGCGGACCAGTACTGATCCGTGTGTCATTTTGTAGCGGGCCACACAGGGGAAAAAAATAACCTTCTTTCCATGTAATTGATTATCAGAGTCTGAAAGATGTTTTATTTTGAAAAATGACTGGATTCTCTCTCCTCTCTTCACTAAATTCGGCCCACAAACTTGCTAAAACTAAGTAAACAAACATCTTTGCAGAGGTTTTTGCTTTGACAGCAACCAAAAAAAAAAAATCATGAAATAAACTGTCTCCTGTTACCCCCAGTTGAGACTGTTTACACAGAAACAAGCACATGACTCACTGACAATGCGTTAAGGTCACTTTAGTTGTCCTATGCATTTTTCATTTGTTTTAATATTATAAGTATTATTAGATATTTATGATCATGCTGGTCCTAGAATTTCTTTGTTGTGTTTATCCGCCACACCTTGAAGACCTTGAAGGTCTGTGAAAATGTCTTCCATGAAACCAGTCCGTGGAGCCAAAGACGGGACGATTGATGTAAAACAAACATGGCTCAGTCACACACAATCTAATGTTAATTTTCAGATGACAGCAGTCCTGTAATGGTCCCTAAGATTCCTAAAACAAACATGTCAGGAAATGGTGAGTATGTGTCTCTCGTTGGCGAGAAACAATTTTGTCACATCCGGCATCAAGCCTGCACTGCTCCTAGTGGTCAGAGACATAAAGCTTCTCAGAGGCGTGCAGCATTAACATCTGAGGACGTGCACAACAAAATCACTGCAGGATACACAGGGCTGAAGTCATGCAATGGTTTAAAGCAAGTATATTTTTAGCTTTTCCTTTGCACTTTGTTACATTTTGCTTCTATTTACTAATCACTCATTTACTTTCTCTTTTTCTAAATTGGTGTGGATGCAATGTGGTGCATAATGACCCTTACTGTTAACCTCCTGATTGCATAAATACAGAGATTTCTCTTATTAAAATGTAACATTTCATGTAGCAGACTATTTTTATTCTATTGGTGCATTTGGTGTAGCAGCACCCACACAAAAACAAAGTTAAGGACGGCTGTTATTTGTGTCGAGCCTGCTCCATCATTGAATAACCTCGTACTTTCTCGCACAATCACCGCGCTCAGAATGCGAAATGTCACTGAGTGCGGATCATTTCTGTGCCACGATCTTTCCATTTTTAACATCCTGTTACAACACATGCACTTCCAGCAGCAGCTCCAGTATAGTTGCAGTAAATATTAATAAGCCTCCTCTGATGAATAAATAAGCACAGTGGGTGAGGCTGCCTCACATGGAGTGACAGCACTGTGTGTGTATGTAAATGCACCGTGCTGCATTTATAACTGACCTCTGTCACACGGCGCTCACAGTGTTTCTGTGGAGTCACGCCCGGCTGCATCAGTCTGATGCCCGTTGTCAGGGCGATGCCAAGGGGGCGGAGTCTGAGGAAACAGGATGACAACACAGAGAGCTTCTTTACATCATGATAAAAACAACATGAGGTGTCTCCCTCTTATTGCTGTCCTTTATTTGCTTCCCCTCAATGTCGTCCTCTCCTAACCCTTTTTCTTTACTTCCTCCCTCTTTCCTTCCTTCCTACCTCATCTCTTCCTCCTTCCTTTTGTTTCCTCCCTGCCTCTCTCTCCTTCTTTCTTTCCTCCTATTTTCTTTTCTGGCCCCATCTCCATCTCCTTCACCCCTTCTAATATCCTTATTCCCTGCCCTCTGCTCCCTTCCTTCCTCTCTCCCTGCCCCTCCCTGTGTCCTCCCTCCTCCCTCGTTTCCTCTCTCGCCTTCAAGGAAAAGCCAGCCAGTCATCAGGATGATGTATCCTAGCAACAGTGATATCCCGCCCATTCAGCATCAGGATAAACCAAATTTAATTTTTTGGATGAGGAGGAGAGCGATTGTGATTGGTGGAGGCGGAGGTGGAGGAGGAGAGGAGGGGTGAGGGAGAGTGATACCCCCCAGCTGACTGCAGACATTTTTTAATAACTGAACAGGTTTGTGATGTCAGTCACAACACTGAGTTCAGCATCAAACACTCAGTGTTCTGTTTACCTCTTTCTGAGACTCTGGAGATGTGTCCTTGCCATCAGTAACACTCATTTTGCAAAGAAAATAAGAATCAGAATCAGAATCAGCTTTATTCACCATGTACATGGGAACATACAAGGAATATGACTCTGGATTTCTCTCCTGTGTACATGTACATAAAAATATAGAAAATATATTAAAAAAAAACACAAGAAATATACAAAAATAACAGAAAAGGTTTGTATGAATATATTTACATATTGTGCAAGTGGTGCGATGGGCATGTAATGGCAGGTGAACTACGGGTTAATCAGTGAGACAGCAGGTTTTCTGCTAAAACTGAGTTCTAAACTCACTTTTAGCAGAAAACCTTGTCTCTGTTCGTCTTCTGTCACTTTTTTCCCCTCTGCTAGCACTGGGTCCTGTTTTCTTCCTTGCCGATCACTTTCTCCCGCCCTCCCTCCCTCCCTCCTCCTTGTTGATGTGGAGCAGGGGAGCAGAGCAGGGACGGGACAGAGTGGGGACTGATATCAGATGTTTTGTTGTTATCTGAGATGGACAGGAAGGACTGTTCTGCTCTATCAACCTTAGTCAACGTCCTTGGCTGAGGAAATGACACTGGAGACGCCTTACCGGTGGATCCAAACAGCTGTGTGGACGGAGGAGGGCCTCTCCAGCTCACTTGGACATCACCTTCAAAGACTGTCGAGGTGCAGTTTGGTGAAATTCAATCACAGAGGTTGTTTGTCATTCCTGGTTCCTGATCATTGATTTTCCTTTGTCTTTTTTAAAGGGTTCATTTTGTTCAAACCATATTATCTTTAGGAATTCACGGTGTAATGGGACTTGAAATATATTGTAATCCGTATTCATACCCATGTACCTCAACTAATATGGACAAAAGTAACCAAAATAATAAATAAATATATAAATAAAATACAAATTTAAATAATGGGAAAAGCAGACACACAACAATATATGAGTAGGTACGTACAAAATAAAAAGTACTTCAAAATAAATAAAATAAATCAAAAAAGTAAATTAAAATAATACATTTTAAAAATCAATCTAAAAGAAAGAAATATATTCTTACATTAGATTTAACATGTAATAAATATATAAATGGAGGAAATAATTAAGAAACTAAACAAAGAGGGGAAGCAATACAAAGACAACAAAATAAAGAAGCAAACTCAAACAGGAAGAAAAACAGTTTAAACTGAATAATGCATTTAAAAGTAATACAAATAAATACGAAACTGAAATCATGAATAAATAATTCAAAGGAAAATAAAAAAAATAATATGAATAATTCAAGAAGCAAACAAACATATCAATAAAGAAATTATTATATGTATTTATCTAATTTTGTTTTCAGAAAATTTTGTGGCATCATCATTTTTAAATTAATTTTTATTCTGGTAGTTTTGTCTTTCATACTTAAAATCTCAGAGAAGAAAAAATATGAAGTGAGGAAAATGGCTTTGACTGTAATAAACTGTTATTGTTTATTACATTATATTTGTAATCGTTTTAAATGCTGTGTCCAGTTTCAATGCCACATTTTGAATGTAACAAAGAGGCAATATGTCCTTACTGATTAATAACGTGGTACTAAATTAAAGGCTAAATAAATTTGTTTTGATGGACGGCCTGGATCCATTTTTTACCTTGATGCTGCTGCAGCACAGAGTTCTGCCTCTGGTGACTGGAACAGCTGGGGGTCCGGTCCATTAAAGGCCGATCCATGAATACATTTATACCCGCAGAGGTCCAGCCTGAACCCTCCATGACCTCCAGGCTGCCGGGAGGAAACGATGCTGAACTTGACATCTGGGGTCACAGCTGGAAGTAGATGCGAGTGGCTCAGGAAATCACAGTGACAGCTCCAATCAGCTCAAACCAACTGCTGCTCAGCTGGCAGGAGACTCTGTAGCTCCCTCTGCTGGCCAATGAGCGGCTCTACAGTGAAACGTTTTGTGCATATGTAAATATTTTTACATACATTTAAATACATTACGACAAATTCCTAATTTATGGGGCAAGTATAGGCATAGTCACATTTTTATAACTTAAAAAAAAAGAAATGTAAAAAATTATAATTCAAATTGTTGATTTCACTGATATTCCAAAATGCATCACACACAAATCGTTCAGCTTCAATAGGATGAGCCCACACATTCAGCTCACCCTGTGAGCACACAACTTTTATCAGACAGGGGGAAATTTGTTTTGTCATAGCTGAATAATAATTCAAATGAAAAATGAAATGAAAACAAAAAAAGATGAAATCTTCATTTTTTGATAAGCAACCAAACAAAATTCAATAAACAGATGTAAATCGATGAAACCCCAAACCAATTCAATCCTTTAGCTCCTTCACAAACATCCTGTGTATCAAGGCAGATTCAATATACGTTTCAATTTACTTTTTATTTTTGTTCTTTTTGAGTGACACAATTCCATGTGTACCTGGTTTGACCTAATGACACTTTTGTTATGCCAAATAAAACATTGATTATGTATTGGTCTTCTAGACTGTATCCATGCTGCACTACATATACAATTGTAATGGGCATAACATGAAAACACTTGAGCAGATAATGTTCATTTGAAGCAGAACCAACGTCAATCTGTAAAGTTAGCAATGAAGTTATCGACAGCCTACGATGTTCCGGTATTTCCTAAACTTCTGCTGCCGTTAATATACCTGAGCGACCCGCCGAAATAATTAAAATAGATTGCGACAACCACCCAACACACATAGCGACATGCATGAAACTCTTCCAAATCCGCTAGCATGCTAGCTAAGCTAGCTAGCGTTAGCAGCGAAACTGCTCAGCTAATGTTACACTTATGTTACAAAACGCTGACAAGCAAACGGGAAAAGTTAAACAAACATAAAAACTTACTTACGTGCCTTCACAAACACAAATCCGCCTGACAGACACGTCCTTTTAGTGTCGTAGTTCCCAGTCCCTACTGTTAGTACACGGAAGTGCCGATCGCAAAATCTAATCTGACGTCACCAGCGGGGCGTTCAAAGTCATCTCCCAGTTGCAAGTAAAGTGGACTTGAATTTGACAGATTATACATTCAATGTGAGAGTAAATATGACTGAAATTTCCATATAAAAATGGCATAAAACAGGTAAAGGATAAGGTGAGTGAGGAGTTCCTAGACTACCAACTCCAATACCAATATTTTGCACCACGTGATATATATATAATTAATATAAAATAATAAAAGCTAAGCATTAGAGTAATAGACATGCTTGGTTTCTTTGTTTCAAGGTGACTGGTTTGAGGGAGCCAACGAACCCCGTCCTAAAGGTCTCAAAGCAAGCCACAAACACAAAAAACAACACACACATGCACTAAAATAATACACGCTCACACACAAACACATGTAGTAAAATGCTGTCAATAAATATTTTTGTTTGAATTGATTTATGCGTCATTTGTCAGACATCCATACCCATCTCAACCAAATCCCCGCTTCCGTGAAATCTCACTCTGAACTCACTTCTAAACTTGAGAGCCCTGACACCATTACCGAGTTGTTTGTTTATACAGAAACTAGCTTCTGACTGTGAGATTCAAGCCTCGAGCTCTAACAAGCTATAAATACTTTTACAACCATACATGAACACAAATACACAGGTCAGGCCTGGACACACTGGTGCTGTAAACTGCAAATTAGAAAAAAGAAATGTCGAAATTATAAATGATTATGATGGCGACACCAGGACAAGACCTCTCAAGGTCATCAGAGGTCAGATACAAATGACCTTCATGTCTGTAATAAATCCTTGATTGAGATTGTATGGTACAGATCAGTAATGGCAGTCACCACCCACTCATATATCATTAAAAACACGATGAATAATCAATGATAAATACAATTAATGTGGACAATAATAAGTGTCTTTGCCCCAAACACAGACAGAAGAGCTCAGGATGTCATTTGTTTTTATTCTGTGTTATGTTACAAGTGACCATTAACTTACAGGAAGTTATAGTTGCCATGGAGATACAGTAAATATATTTCACGTACTCAGATAGCAAAAGGGTTAGGTGTGTGTGTGTGTGTGGGGTGGGGGGTTAGGGGATTGGGGGGGCAGTCGACATTGACAGTGTGCACAAGTTGAGAACAGTCGCTTGTGTGTGACGTCAAGTAAAACGAGGAGTGGGATAAAACCACCTGTGTGTAAAACCAGCATTGAAATAACACGAAAAGAGCACGTTGATCTAATGCTACAAGCAGAAAAATAAGTCAACATGAACCCACATACAAAAGAGGAATAAATAAAATGTCTTATTTTACAGATACAGCAACAACAACAGACAGCAGAGATGTTTATTTCCCTCTGAATTTGGTGTGGTGAGAGAGCAGGAGAGGGACAAGGAGTGGTCTCTGCTCCTCCCTCTCTCGCTCTCTCCTGTGGCAGGAATCAGCATCCGGAAACCTACGTGGTGAGTTACTATGGCGACGCTGCAGGAGTGGGGGGGCGGGAGCTGGGTGGGGTGGCGAGCTTTGGAGCCGACTAAGGCTTCGTATGGCACGTCCGCTCTAAAACACTATGCAGCCCGAGTCCGGTCCCCCCCACCAGTGTTTTAATTCCAGATTACTCCCATCTTTATCAGTTCACTGTTTGTGCTCCACACCACACCCCCCCCCAACATCCCCGCCCACCTCCCATCACCTCCAACTAACCCCCTATCGCCCCCCCCCCACCTNNNNCGCCCCCCCCCCACCTCCCCAGTCCGACTCTAGAAGGCACTGGTAATTTCTCCACATTCTAACATCTGGAATCTCTATTTAAAATGAGCGATCGAGGCAATGAGGATACACAAAAATACACGTACGGATACACGCGGGCCAGCCGGGTAACTTGCAGGGGTACAGCTGGCTCCCGGCGATGCTACCAGTTCTTCTTTAAAACCTGTGTTAGCGTTACAAAGTTTTCATCGCTCAACAGTCTGCTGACGGCGGAGGCAATCGGATATGTAAACGTCGACAAGGCTAACGTCATAACAGGCCAAGAGATATACAAAATCAATGTTCAGGTACAGTCCACAGGCGGTCTGGACCTTTTCTAAATGCCTCAATTAGTCGTCATTGATTTGGAGAAAACCCTGACAGATGTTAAAGGTCAGTTATGGGTTCTAATATGCTGCCTTCATTCTTGATTTTGAAATGACTAAAAAAATATCAGTCAGTGTATGAACAACTGTGGTTATGTGAAAATTAGGAGTTCACTGAAAAGGATTCATAGCTGGCTTGTTTGAAGTAGCCATTTCTTTGTCATAGGAGGGGTCAAAATACATTTTTATCATAACATTAATATCATATTATTATGATTTTGTAATGTGCTGTGTATTACGAAAACATAAATTGTGATATTTTGTGATATATTATTACGTTAAAATTGAATGAAATATTTAAACTCAGCACCATCTAGTGGCCTTAAAGCAACTAATTTTACCTGCCGTCCAACAATATTGAGAAAATATGATATATACATTTTTTTCCCCCGCACCAGTGCTAAAGTACTAAACACAGCCCTTAACTCAGTCAGCCTGTGCGTTTTCAGTTTTGCCCTCCATTTGTTTTGGAGAATTTCAAATTCCTGAATTAATGTTTCCAAGGAGGAAGGCAACAGATTAGAACCAAGAAGTCCAAAAATGTAATTAATTCTGCAACTACTGC